>VYZQ01028248.1:84639-121150 GCA_013400655.1 Mystacornis crossleyi
AAAAAAATAAAGGAGATTCACAACATTTCAGAAAGAGTGTCAATTTTAGAATTTTTTTACCATACAAATGTTGCCTTCGCGTCTCTTTTTGCTTTCAGTTCCTGCTGATCTAGCCTGGCAGAGCCTGGGGGGTTTAAAACATATTTTTATTAAATGTGGTGCTCATAGATTATACCAGTGAAGAGATAAATGGCAAAACTGCTGCTCCATGTGACTTATCTTCCTTAGTTACCTCAGCAGTCCCCCTCATGGAGCAGACCTCCCTGGAAACAGCAAAGGTGGACATCCACAAAGGAAAGGGAAGCTTCAATCTTCTGAGTTGTTTCATGTATTATACTTGGGGTAGAGCTTCAGGAGGTGCCATTCTTGTCAAATAATTTGATTTTTTTTTTAATGTGACTATTTCCAGAACTTTCCTGTCACTCTCAAAGCATCTCTGAAATCTTTTATCTTAGTACATCTGTTCCTCCATCCTGCTTCCATTAGATTACTTACAGGAGCCTCAGCAGCCAGTTTAGCCACAAAGAGGTGACACAGAACCTGGGCAATTGTGAAATCAATAGAACAAGAGGGAGAACATGAAAATTTGACACTAATGTTGAGAGTTTGAGAGAAGTTGTCCCCTCTAAGAATTTCTAAATTGAACAAAGCACCATATCACACTTCTGAGGTTCACAGTTATGGTGGCTGAGCCTGTGAGGTGCAAGCAAGCACAGTTCCTGATGCTCATGTGTCTACAGAGGGGTGACCACAGCAGGTGATAGGGAAAGGAAATTCCCACTCTATTTTTCTATGCCCTCATCCACAAAGAAAAATTGACATATGGAGAGGACAGTGCTGCCATTGTCCTCCCTTGGTATCAGCAGAATCATACTTCTCAGGATGTAATCCTTTGCCTAACAGTATTTGCTGTCTAGACTCTCCCTTACCTGTCCAGTCCTGCTAAGCTGCAGGGGCGAGGAAAATTGAGCAGTATTGCACAGGATGCATAAGCATAGGATATCCTACTGTCCAGCTCTGGCACCCAGGCACGGACAGTGTGGAATCACTGACGGTGTCCTATGCACGTGAGCAGAGAGCTGTGTGACCTTCCTTGACTGTCACTTTGACTCAGGAACGTGTTCACCTTTCAGAGTCGGAATGTGTTTTATGTTGGTGAATCATTTGCAAATGGATTTTTTGCCAACAGTAAGCTCATGGCTCATGACCAGCACCAGGCCTGTGGTGCACCAGTTTCACCCTCACTGAAATCACTGGGTTGCACTAGCTAACACTGTGGTAATACAGATGTTAACCAGAATCTCTTCCTCCATCCTAGGAAAGATCAAGTCTTTCCCCTCCTTCCAGTTTCAGTGAGATTAATGCAGAGTAAGGCAGATTGTGAATTCAGAGCCAGCCATATTCAATGAATTCTCACAAATTTTCTGGGTGAAAGAATATCTGGATTCAAGACAGACCTCTCAATGTTTAAATGGCATGAAGCAGAGCAGTAATTCCCATCATTTTCCCAAGGTGTCTCTCCAAGTTTTCCTTGCCATATGTCTTTAAAAGGGTCTACCTGAAGGGTGAGAAATTTGAGTATGAATCACCCAAAAATATTTTTCAAAATTCTTCAAAGCATGGATTCTTCGTAAAGGAATTACCTTCAGAAGGACAGTACCATAATGTTTCCAAAACACAATATTCTCCCTGATACCGTGCTTCCACAGCCATTTTCCTCACTGGGATTTGTCTGATTAAATGCCTGTGCTTCCTGTGGAGGCAGCTGTGTCTCAATCCAAGAGACCATTTACCTCACTCTAAAGCAGGTGGCTAAATCAAGTCAGGCGAATTAAATGCAGAGTGCCCATCCCTCTCCAGGGACTCCATGGTGCTGCACATCTTTACCATGGAGTCAGATGCGCCCTTCCACCACTGCTGTGCAGACCAGCAGCATTGCCCATTTTCAGCCATGACCCTGCTACCCTGTGTTTCTTGAAGGTATTTAAGACTAGAAGTAGCCTGAATCAGAAGAGAAAAAAATGAAAGAACATCAAAGTGCCTTTACAGATGACAGCCAAACATGTGGAATAAGGGTATGGAAGAAGAAACAGTAATGACTTTCCGCAGGAGTTAAAAATCAAGAGGCTTGAGTTAGTTATGTACATGACCTTTAAATTTAGTTGGCAGAATGAGCTATTGGCCAATAATAGGTTAGTTTTTTGGATAATTGAGCTCCTTTGCTCACCATTTCACCTCTGAGTGGCTTATGCTTTCATACACCCAACCGACTGACTTCAGAATTTTCTGGCATCCCCTTGGCCCAACATCCTTTGAAGGGTTGGGGGCTCTACCTGCTGACAGATCACCCCGGGAAAGACACTGGAGCAGCATCTGGGTATATCTAGAGGATTAAAACACTCCTACACATTTGACATCAGACATGTCTTACATTTGGATATCTATTTTGTAGACACATACAGCTGACCTACTCTCCCCGTGCTAAAGATAGACAAAGTTACATTCAGGGTACTATCCATCCATTTTAGGATGAGCTAATTTTTACTATAGTCTCCATCATCTCTATCATTATCTTTTGATTACAGGAGAGACAGATTGGGTTTCTATATTTAGTATCACAAATCCCAGTCATATCGTTAGAAAACTCTTGGAGCATTTAACTGAATGGTGGAGTGGATATATCCCTGTCATCAAAGCTACATGTGTACCTAGTCCCTAGGAAACGCTTTTGCAGGTCTAGATCTTACACCTCAAACATAAGGTAGGTACACTTGGCTGTTAGATATACTTCATGTAAACTTAAACTACGCTAGCGATGCCTGGATACAGAGTGGAGTAACCTCTGCCCCCTCCTGTCCTCCTGTGCCTGGTGGCTCTGGCTCGGGTGTCATGGTGAAGAACTGGTGCTTGGAGTAGCTGGAGCTCTTAACCCTTTTTGTCAGGGATTACCTCCCTCCACAGCAAGAAGGTGGTAGCAGATCCTGTCCAAATGAACAGCAGATCACGCTATTTTGTGTTATTTTTTTACAAAATCCTGACTGCCCATATTTTCTCTCCCTCTTTTCTGGCCTCCACGCTCTCCTCCATCAGTCAGGCTCATATCTACAATGACTTCCTGAAAAGCTGCCTCCCTCTGGCAACACCACTCAGAAACCACGCTGATAAAACCCCTCGGGAATGAGGAGGCTGTTTTGCTTTGCCTCACACCCTGCATCACACTTGCCATGGTGCATCCTGCAGATGAGGAGCCAGTGGCTTCTGCACACTGAGAGTGCCAGATGTGCCACGAGAACCCCTCGGACCCTGCAGAGCTCAAAGCTGCAGTGCAGGCAGAACTATTGCTACAGCAGCCAGGACTCAAGTGTGTGCAGATGTAGCTGTATTAATTCCTGTCTAGAATGTGTAAATCTGGGCTGGCTGCTTTGCTATAGCATGGACATGGACACACATGCTGTTAAGACTATCCCCTGTTGTTTAATTTCATATTTTGCTTTCTTGTAACACAAAACCTAGCAGCCCTCTGAGCAACTGTGTACATTCTGTTCTGTAAATGGTTTAAAAGTATATTAAAACATTCTTCTTCCAAGCCCCAGTATGCCAGGTTTCTGACTGGAACACAGTTTAATGGATGACTCATTGCAGATACACTGTATAATGATGTGATGTTCTGATAGCCAGTGATTTACAGCTACAATACTTAGCACTGCCTTACTTTGGAAAATCCTTTTATTGCTTATTTGTGTAACATATGGATACTTGGAATTTAAGAATATTTTCATAGAATAGTGTTTTACTAGTCAGAAAAATAAACCACTGTTTTTAAGGCAGAGCAGTAATCAAACTTGAAGCTACACCTTTAAAATGCTAAGCTTAGAATGTTTGAGAGTATATTTTAGTGCCTTCAAACTGAATTTGGATAAATCATGTCTGGCCTCCATGGCAAGCAGGAATCTCTTCGAGGAGGGTCTTTTGCCGCCATGCACTGGTGAGGTTTCCCAGAGGTGAAGAGGAACTAAAATAGTAAGGTCAAATATGTTTTCTTCTCTTTAAACAAAGAAGTGTACAGCTGTAGTGACAGCTTATATAGCTGGCTTGGTTTAAAATCGATCACCTTGGCTGGCCTGTCCTCAGCAATTTATTTGAAATATCAGTCAGGGGCATTTCAATGGACAGCAAGCACTGGAGAAGAGACATTTGGTTATGCACACAGAGGGGCTTTCCCACACTTACTTTCCATAGGGCAGGCTCTCTGGGGTTGACAAGGACTGGTGTGAAACACAGACCTCCCAGCCTGAGTTCTTTTACCCAGGAAAGCACTGCAGGAATGGGCAAACACAGGAATCTGTACGACTTCACTATGCCAAAACAGAGTCAGGCCTTTTGCTCTGACTGAGTTACTAGGATAACCTCCTCAAACAAATAGCAGGTTTGTTTCATATTACATTTTGTTACTTTTGTTGAAAGTGGACTTCTGAGGTTTATGTAGTTCGAGAGTTTTGTCTTCATTTGCCCTGATGGGTAGTGATGGTAATTAATGGTGCTGTTTTCTGTCCATAAACTGTTAACCAATAACCAAGGAGAGCCTTAACAGAGAAATGAGAAGCACATGCGATGAGAGGCTGCTGGATTAGCTGAGAAGAGCACTGTGCCAATTACATTATTGAGCAATTGCAGGGTCCTACATAGGCAAGTGGACCTTTGGGATTCCTCTGACAGGACTGGAACATTAACAGTGTTTATAATATGCCAGTATATCCTGAAAAACATCACAGGCACCATTTCTAGCTCTTTCTTGTAAAAGAAGAGTAAATTGTTTTATTTCTCCTCTGGGAAATGTTACAGAATCCTTTTGAAGTGCTTTTTTTGCATACTGCAGCTGTGGTGTTTACAAGAGTTCCATAAGTCTCTGCAAGAGCTGCAAGTGAGAAGAATATGACTGGCTGTATTCCTATTGACCCCTTTTCCCCCTGAGTAGCTGGGCCACGATTTAAGGTCATTGCAGGTTGTTTTTATGAGGAAGGAGAATTAACAATAACGGAGATCTTTTTTCTTGGGTACTGTCCTGCAGATCTGTAAAGAACCTTTCTCATTTTCTGTGTCCATCAATGCAATGCAAACACATGGCCAGAGGCAGCTTCTTTGCTTGCAGGTTGAGTTTTTTTCTACGTTACATTCTGCCAAAAAAAGGTTCATTCTTGGACATCCTTCCAGAACCCCAAAAGGAGCTGCTTTCTTAGGTGGTTACCTGACTTCGAGGGCTGGTAATTTTTGCTGATAATTTTTCACACTTCCCCTTGTCATAGCCATCAGCCTGTGAAGAGCAGTGCTGTCCATTTCCAGGCTCTCCAAAAGAGGAGCATTTGTTTATTCCTTTGTTCAGGAGACAGACACACCAGCCTGAGCAACAGTAATGGGGTTGGACTAGAAAGGACCTGATATTTCCTCTCAGCCTGTGCTGCTCATGGATTAAAACCCACTAGCTTCAGTCACCTGCACACCTGCAGACTGAAAAGCTCATGATTTTAGCTCCCCTTCAGAGTGTGAAGGTGCTGCAATACTCCTTTCCGGGGTTTGACTATGCTGCTTATTGTACAAGACACAACAAGGACAGAGCCTCTGCCTCAAAGAACTTACAACAAAAATTTTGTCTTCAGCAGAAAATAAACTCCCTACACATGTTTTTATCTGCGTGTTAACAGTCATAAAATCCTACAATGGTTTGGTTGGAAGGGACCTTAAAGATTATCGAGTTCCAGCAGCCCTGCTATGGGCAGAGACACCTTCTCTTAGACCAGGTTACTCAGAGCCCCATCCAGTGTGGTCTTGAACACTTCCAGGAACAAGGAGTCTACAGCCTCTCTGGGAAACCTGTTCCAGTCCTCACCACCCTCACAGTAGAAATATCAGGTCTTATCAATTATATGTANGAAATAGCAGTCTTTATAAATTATATGTATCATTCTTTATAGACTACAGTAAAGATTTATAAATTATAGTAAAGAAACCAATCAGTTATCAAACATTGAACAGGTGGAAGATTTGCTTCTGTATCATCTTGCTGTTTTATTTTACTTGTTTCTGTAAGAGTAAACACTATATAAAACTTACTATTTTTGCAATTTTGTCAGTTAAGACTAATATACACCAAGGTGTTGGTTACATTGTCATGTTTTATTTATACCAATACAATTCCTATCAGTAAAAAGTTCATCTCTTTTACTTGCTCTGACCTAAGAAAAACATATTCTCCGTTATTGTAGGGAAATATTTCCTTTTCTTCACTTAGCCACAGTTGAAACAGGCTACATTTGTTATCTCATCCAAAGCAAAGACTGATTTTTGTTTCTCTTTGCATAATATGAATTTAACATAATTTATCTCAATGCACTGTTGTGCTTAAACTCCTTATAATAACTTTTTTCAGATAAATTCTCAAATTAATGTGATGTGTATCAAAGAACTAGTCACACCAATCCTTTATTCTTTGCCAAGGGTTTTCTTACTTTAACTTATTACATCAGAAGTACTTAAGTTCCTCAAGAGTCATGTGTTGTCTGCATGTCCATTGTTCTAAAGGATAAGTAAAAGATTTCATTTTTGAAGCCACAAGTCATACTTCAGATGAGGGGTACGAAAGAAAGAAATGTTGGGAAATGAAGCAGATGGATCTCAGCTCTGCAGCTGTAAGGGAATGTGTTTTCTACAGATAAAAGTTCCAGCAAAGACTGACTTGGTTCTTGTGGAAGGTATGTTCAGTCAGTGTCTGCTCAGAGGGTTGTGAGCAGTGCATACAGCTGGCAAAGACAAGCAAGGATCCTCCGCAGTCATCTTCCTTTCAGTTGAAACAGGGGAAGCATTAAGGCAAAATGACAGATTTGAGAAGTACCATGGATTTTATTGCAGAACCCACCGTCTGTGCTCAGCTCCCCTCCACCTGCCAAGCTGAAGGCAAAGTTGCTCCTCGAGCCCAGGTGACTGGATGGGAGCTGGGACAGTTTGGCCCTGGCAGGAACAGGACCAGCCCGTGTGCCACGTGCAGGCACCCTGAGTCACTCCCACTGAAGCCATCAGGAAAATGATGCCTTGAGCCCTCAGGTGACCCCCCTGACCTGCAGCTCCTCCTTGGAGACCTCCACAAGGGAACACGGTGCTGGACCAGCCCAAACCTCAGGCACAGAAAAATGCTGTGATGGTTCAGAAAGTTTGCTTGCATTTTAGAGGCTGAGGTGGCTGGCTGATGGAGGGAGGGTGCCACCTGAATCTGTGCACAGACTGAGGGAAATGCCTGTCAGACAAGGCAGCCCTTGTAGGGATGGGTGATCAATAAGGGGAGAAGGCAGAAAGGTAAGCCACCAGTTACAAGGCTGCATTGAGCGTGGGCTGGGGAACAAGGAAGGAAACATATTGATCCAGACCTATGAAAAACAGCCCAAGAATGATATAAGAGCCTTAATGAACACTTTTGCCCACAGAAAAAGGAGCAAATACACCTTCCCTTTTCTTTTGTTTTGGTGGTGGTGGTTGGTTGGGTTGGGTTCAGTATACAACCCTTTTTGGAAACACTTAAGAACTCTTCAGGCAGAGTGTGGAAAAAAGATGTAACAGTCTGTTCTGTCCAGTGTAGTGAGCAAAAAAAAAGTTAATTACCATAAAATAAAAATCAGTTCTTCACACTAATCTTGTCAGAATCCTATATCCTAACCTATCAATAAACCTGTATTTTCATGAACACCAACCTGCACTGCAAATATTGAAGCAGAGCTAAATACACGTGTTCGGGCAATTGGAAAAGTTTTTCAGCCACGGAAGCTGGTGGACTGGGCAGCTAAGAAGCTTTTCTGATCCAGAGGGGCGGTCCAGACAGATGCAGAACGTGGAGTCCCTTATCTGCTGAATTGCTGAAATGTCTCTTGAAAGAAACAAGTGAATCCTAATGACATCTTGTAGAGCCCAGGTATTCAGCTTGGAAAACATCTGCAAAAGTTAAGAGAAAGGAGTATTTTCCTTTGGCCACAGATGACGGCTGTTACTTTGCCATCACTGCTGTGACCTCAGGTTTCCAGGCAGCATGTGGTGTTCCCCAGATGCTGTGGGTCTCTGTCAGCACAGCAATGCCTGCCCGCTCCTCCTGGTCCTCCTGGGTGGTGGTGGCAAGGAAGCTCCCTAGGAAAGCAAATGGACGTGAGACCCATGCAGAAGAGCAGGAGCACTGTCCCTCACCAGCTGGCACTCCAGTAGTGGACACAACATGCTTCCCTGCACCGTCTGCCCACTGCTTCCCAGCAGTTTGAAGCCACAATCCCTTGTCAAGGTCTATGTCTGCAACCTCATCTAAACCATGCATGGGAAGCACTTCACCAGCTCCATTTAGCTCCATGTTTCAATTCGTTCTTTCATAAAAATAGAGCAAAACTCTCACCTCACAAAACAGCAAAGACAGTATCCCTGGTACCCTACAAAAAATCTCTGCTGCCACCAGAACCTGCACTTTCCAAAGGAATTAGTTCAGAGCTGGGGGCTGCTTAAAGCGTAAATGACTCTGGCTTAGAAAAGAGACCTGAAAAAATTTAAAGTTTGATCGAAAGGAAATCACCCAAATTGTAGCTTGATCTTACTGTCTTTTTCACAGCCCTCCTCTGACCTCTAGAGCAAATTGTTTGCTTCAGTTTAAAAAAAAAAGTCAGGTTACTGACTTTTGAAGGAAATTTTTTACTTTGTGGTACTCTTCGGAGTGCTGTTATCATAATTCTCTTCTACATTGTGGGGGCTGATCCTTTAATTCATCTCATTTATAAAAGTTTAAAATCCCTCTCATTGATAGGTGCTGAAAAAAAAAAAACCCCAAAACCAGAAAGACCTGAAAATTTTTGTTCCCGTTTGCTTTCTTATAGCCTAGTAGTAACATTTGTCTTTGCCTACTTAAATGCAAAATGCTGGTCAAGTGTGTGACTTTCTCTCATTTATCTAACAGGTAAGCTGCAAAGTGCTGCAGTTCTTTCATCAGTACATGCTGGGCTGCAACTATTTCTGGATGCTCTGCGAAGGCATTTATCTCCACACGCTGATCGTGGTGGCAGTGTTTGCCGAAGAACAGCGTTTGCACTGGTATTACCTCTTGGGCTGGGGTATGTATGTCACCACTTGCAGCAAGATGGATGATGTTTGAATTCTTACAGCACTTATATGCCTCTTATGATCTAGTGTATATCAGTAGATCACAGCTTAAGGCTGAGTTCTTGGATCCTAAATTTGAGTGCATATAACTGCACGGGCTCAGAGACTTACAAAAAACAGCAAGAAATGAATTTTTTACTTGTTGTATTTTGGGATTTGCAGAAAGAAATGCTTAAGTTCTGTTAAGAAAAGCTACGGGAGAAAATATGTTTCTATTCAAATATATCTCTTCTCTGAAAAAAAGTTGTTTATTTTTGTCACTTATATGCAAAAAACATGAATGTGTGACAGTACCTAGAAAGTATAATTTTCCTGAATCGTGAGGAAAGATCATTATCTATGTCTCACAAAGTGAAGCAAACGCAGCACACAAAAAGAGGAACCAGCATTTCTCTGGAAGTGAATCCAGTATCAGATATATTTTAGCATATGTTGTTTTAAAGGAAAAAATTTGATTTTACCTACTGTATAGATAATGACTTTGCTGTCAGGACTGTTTTTTTTCCAACAACAGTGATCCCTAAAGCATTTCAGAGAAACATACAGGTGTCAATAAGCAAATCTCAATTATATTCCACAAATGAGGTTACAAACCTGTACACAGTGGATGCAAACTGCATGTGGTCACATGCATATTGCCCAAGGAACCATGGTTAGGTCTGGTTCTTCATCTCCAAATATGCAATCTCTTCTGCTTTCACTAAGGGATCCCTTGCTTTTTTAATGGGTAGCAGCAGCAGCAATTTTTCCTTCGGACTGTCTGGTCCAATAAAAGACCGTATAAATATAACCAGTATATTACAATGAAGTCTCTTTTACATTTAAATCACCATTGTAAATCCAGTCCACATCAGCGTTGACAGAAAATCAATATCAAGAGCTTTTTTTTCCAGTTTCACAACCATAAATCTCTGGCCTCATTCTAATTTCTGGTAATGCAGTTCCCATATCTTGAAACCATTGATGCAGCAAAGCAACAAATGATGGGCCTTTATCCACTGTCCAACTGCGCATAGGGATGTTCTTGCAATCCCTGTCTGAAACAAATATAATTTATTCTGTATTTGCCATCCTCTTTGGCAAAGTCGTACTTTTTCAAGATTATTTCATTTACAGCAGGAAAACAGAAAAATAGCCCTATTGCTTAAATCAAGAAAAATTAGGAATTTTTAGGTTAGATTAATGGATAATCAGATAATTAAGTAATTAGATCAGAGGAAAATGACCCAATTCTACATGTTCTGAAGAAACTTAAAACACTATCTTCAAACACAAGTTAGGCATCCAATAGTTGATCCTAAATAGGCAGTAACAGCAAAGTTATCTCCTATTTGGATTTTCATTTTAAAGTCTGGTAATTTACTTTTCTCCTATGATACAAGGCTTAGTGCTCTCTGGATACCTACACTAGATACCAAGAAAATTAGCAGGATTTTCTAGTTTATATAGATTGTAGTGCCAGATAGCAGTCTCCAGGCATGTAAGAATTTGTCTTTGGTGAGATTTGTTGGGGTTTGGGTTTTTTTTAATGACAGCACCAGCATGCACTCTTTTTTCTTATGAGAATGGCATCTTTTCTAAGAAGAGAGGCACCTGTCATGCTTTTGGAATTAAAAGTATGTGGAACCTTACCAGCTCTTAAATGAAGACAACCTTCCTGAAGAATTCTAAATCAAGTTAAAGTTCCTGGACTTTGTCAATCCAAATAGCTGAGTCCTCTTGGAGTGTGCAACTGTGCTATCACAAAAATCTCATAGCTCAGAATATTTGAATATAAAAAGTCTCCTAGGGCTCTGAAATAGCAGCCTGATGTGAAGAGTCATTTTCAACATTTGCTTCCAGACAGACCTTTTTCCATTTTCATGTCTTGCAGAACAAGGCTTCTCAAAATAGTGTCGCTCCATATCCAATTTGCAAGAGGAATATGGTCATAGACTTTTGTTTTTTTCTGGTGACATTAAACTTAGGCAGTCCAATTTAATGCTACTGTGACATCCAGCCTGCAATGAAAGCTTACAAGCCAGCTGTAGTAGTGCTGAGAATGACACCAGCAGCCTGGTGGGTAATTCATTGAAGTTACTTGATAAGACACACATCAAGGAACTGTTGCACTGCAGCACTGCATCTGCAGCACTGCCCGAAAAACAAAAAGGTAGCGGCTGTGGTAATATGGCTCTGACATCTCTAGAAGGAAAAAGTTATTTAAAATGAACATAACTCTTGACAATGGAGTCTGCAGCCTTTTTAAATGAAACTATATGAATAATTTCACACACACAAAAAAAAAAAAAAAAAAAAAGGTAATGGTTACCACCTCCTAACTAAAGTAGAAATACTATTAATTGCAAAATGGTCTAATTAGGACTATGTGGTGACCCCATGAATCAGTGTCATTGCTCTGATTCCAGAAGGAGTAGTAACACAGCCTAACTTTAAACATCCAGCTATGTTAGTCAATGGAGAGAGATACGCTTCTCCAAAGTGCAAGACAGAGGAACCAGGGCAGTCTGTGCTCTGAACTGCTGTCTTAGTTTGAAAGACAGGTGTCTGTTGAGGAAGGCAGGAGCCTCCCTTGAAATGGAAAATGCAACCCCCTTCCCTCCAAATTATTATAATTTTTGAAATTAAGGGGCTTTCAGGCAAAGATATGGGGAATAGGAATAACATTTCTTTACTAATATATATATCTATATAAAACAAGGCAGAAAAAACACTGGTTTAAACTGACAGAGTCAGAAATANGTTTGAGGTGCTTGAATGGAATCTGACATGGGGAGATGTATTTCAAGGCTGATGCCGTCAGTTGACCCCTTCTCTGGGAACTGCTGCTGGGGATGTCATTTTTTATTTTGTTATTGTTTCACTGGGTCAGGAAATCACCACCAGGCAGGACAAGAAAGTGGTATCAACTGAGTGCAACAGTACAGTCCACTCTGGCTGCTTGAGGCAGCTTCACCCACATAAAAGTGAAAAGGGAATGGTTTATTTGGACAGACCTGGAGCTGAGTGCCTTCCAAATTGTACTGGAATACTGACCTAATTGCCAGTTTGTGCTGTAAAGGACCTCGCATGACCTAAAGGGATATGTTGTATCTGTTCCTGGGACAGCTGGGGGAACACCTTCCCTGCGCTATTCACTGCTCACCATGTGTGGGTGGGACTCTGTAGTGATACCTGTTACCGTGACCACACAGTCCTTGATGCTCCACTCCTCAGTAACTCTTTGCTTTTTGGCCCTTCACAAGAGATGAGCAACATTTAGCCCTTTGAAGGGCCCATCCAGCCTGCAGCTGAAAATCTGAGCCACGGAGAGTCATGAGCTTCTTAGCCCATAACCGGCCAATGAAGACTTTCCACTGCATTCTTGGGATTTGCTTTTGAGTTTGTTGAGCCAAATATCCTAGGCTAATGCATTTAGCAGAAGAAAAAAGCTCTTTTTACATCATGTGGCATGCTCTACTCACAATACTCCAGGCCACAGTTTTCAGCTGAAGAATTTTTGCTGTAACAGAAAGGCCCCTTAAAAATTGCGTTTCAATCTGGCAACAAAACTAGCCCAGACTTGCTCCATTTCCCCATCAAAACTATGTTCTCAAGCTGTCAAACCCATCAGCTCACCCTGAGGTCATAAGACACTTTCTTTTTATTCTGAGCTTTTTGTTGTTTTGTTGTGCATCATCACCCAAAAAAGGCATTCTGCAGCCAGAGGCCAAGTCATCATTTTCTAAAAACATATAATGAGAAAGCAACCAATCCAGTTTGTTCTCCCACAGCTGCGTTGTCCTCCCAAGGTAAATTGCAAAAAGAACACTTTTATTGGCAATAGAGTAAGTAGCTACTGCTTAAAGATACCTGGAGACATAAGAGTGCCCTATTTATGTATTTTTGGACCTTATTCTCACTCCTCACAATATGGCTAAGGATCCTCCATCTCTTCTAAATGTTTTTTTGAAATCACTAACGTGAAAAAAACAGGAGCTGTGTTCTTCCCTCTGTGATTAATCATGGGATTGACAGGATATTTTCACACATTTTCATTTATAATTATAGAATATCCAAAGCTCAGTAGGAAGGTCCGTGGTTTATAGGGAACAGGCAGCAGTAGCACCAAAGGTGTGCACCAAGCTCTCTACACAGGACAGGCAAGGCAGGAGATCATGTCCAGCTGTCTGTATGTGCAAGGCTGTACAAACTGGGGTCAGCACTGTGGTGCAGGCTCCCCACTTCCAGGTTTCTAGCCTGTTGGAGAGGGACACGACAGTTAAGCAAGCTGAAGGGAAATGAACAGGAGTGGACCAGACTGTCACTCTCAGCGTCAGGCTGGAAATAAGAACTTGAGCTTTCCACTTTGTTAAGCATGGCATGTTGCCGAGCCCAGTGCAAATTTGCTCCCATCAGCTCCCCTTCAAAGCCTCCTCTGAGGTGTCACAAATAAGTCAGGATGTGTGAATTTATGGTATTCACAGCTCCTCTCCCTGCAGAGATAAAGCTGCATGGAGTGGGCTTGGCTGCACAAAGGCTGGGAACCCACAGAAGATATCACAAATCCCCATCCCCCAAAAACCTCCTGGCTCCAAACACTTTCTCGTGCCACTGGCTCCAAAAGAGAAACTCCTCACTCTGTTTTTTATTCTTCCATAATCTGGCATGCAAGTCAACGTGCCTCTCTCTTGCTCAACAGTTATTTACAAGATTTTAACAAGTGTCCCTGGTTTCCTGAGGGAATACTACTCTGAGAACAGAATGATCCCTCCATCCTTCCCACACTGCCTGCTCACACCCTTCCCTGCACAAGCCACAGCAGTGCAGGGGAGCCTGGGAGCAGATTTGAGACAGCCCAGGAGAGCACGGTCTGTGTTCTTTTCTTCTCCTTTTGGCCTGCCTTGAATGTTAATCCCTTTTTGCATCTCACCATTGAGATGCTACCAGGGTCTGGGTGTCATGGAATAACAGTTCTTTCCTGAAAGATGTGATATCACATCTATATGTTTAGTGAACAAGAGACTTTTTAGTGTGTGAGACACATGAAATTCAAGCTAAACAAATACAAAGACTGATCTATAACTTTAATCATTTCAGGGTTTCCTTTAGTGCCAGCATCTATTCATGCAGTTGCAAGAGCCAGATACTTCAATGACAAGTGAGTAGCATGTCTGTTTTTGAAGGAACTTAGCATTATTTAACTGTGCAGCAAATTTTATTCAAGTCAATAATAAATGTTAATGTTGTATTTCTCCTCCAGCTGCTGGATGAGTGTTGACACACACTTGCTTTATATTGTTCATGGACCTGTAATGGCAGCTTTATTGGTAAGAATATTATTCGCCATCAGCAGTATAATAATTATTTTAGAAACGCTGCTAACCCGAACAAAATAGAAGCTTCTGTACTATAAGTATTTTGGTCAAAACTCAGAAGAAACTAGAGATTTTCTCTATTCAGTGTTACAAAGGACAGGCTCATAACACTTTATCCCAGTGAGACTTATGTGAGACAAATACGCTGCATTTATGTGACATCAATCATTTAGCTGTGCCTTAGCTGAAGCGAGCTGGTTGCTCAGCATGAGTTTTGCTGGTCACTGACCTGGTATGTTCCAAAGGTAGGGAGCTAAAAGAGTCCAGGGGAAGAACTGGACGGGGCTATCTGAGTAGGAGGACAAGATCCAAAGCGCAGCTTGGCAATGTGCATACATATAATATCTGATATGCCAGTCGTGCAGTTTGTCATGGGAACCCTGACCTTCCTGACAGGCGTAGGAAGGGTTTTATTCAACCCAAGCCCCAAGCTCATCTCAGTGTGTCACTCAAGCTGTGTTTCAGCTTTTGATCTGCCTCTTACTTGCAAACACCTGCCTGGACGTTTCTGCAGTAATTGCCTCAGAGATCAAACAGTAGCGCAGTGAGTACTGGGAACACCTTTGAATAAACAACTTTCCATCTAGTAGCTGGAAAAACCAAAAATCTTTCTACCCTTTCTGGAGAAGCAGTGTTTAACATCAGCTACATGAAGTAGCCCATCCTTTCCTGCCATATAGGTAGTTTGTTGGTCCCATAAAATCACATTTACTGTGGGCTTATTGGTTCAATCTTGATTGTATCTCCTATTGTAATGCCAATTACCACCTAAGAGAGGCCATTTAACCTTTATTTTTGTCATTGTGACCCTAGTCTGTACATCTTGACCACAACGAAAAAAGAAGCGACTGTTTTCTATGGAAAAAGAACAATCTTTAGCTGTTTTCAAAACAAGACATTATAATTTTGTATTGTGCTTATGTCATTTCCAGTCATTTTTCTTGTGAAAATGTCAGTGTCTACAGAATGTCCTGCTTGATTTGCTACAAAAATCCCATAGTGACAGACTGATTCAGAAGAGCTGAGGAATTTTCACCTTGTAAAGTCTTTCTTTGACTTTTCAGTTACTTTCAGAAAACCTAAAAGTGAAGGTTAAGTAGAGTGAGTGAACTCAGAATAGAATGGAGAACAAGGCTTAGATTTAATGCTGAATGGGACCTCAGCAGTAATTTTTTATTCCACTTTTCCAGTACAGCACAAATGTAAAACAGTTGAAAGGTGTCCCAGTGTAGTTTAGAAGTGATGAAATGCTTTACCAGAGCTTGCTGATTCACTGTTCTGAAAAAATCAACTGACATTTCTCGTACATAGATGTGATTTGAAATATCTATGGAAGTTAGACAACTCACATACTTATTTCAAAAAATTAACAGGAAAAAGAAAGTCTATTAAAGCTCCAAAGTGTCAGTGCCTGATTTTACCGTAGCAGAGTAGAAAAGAGTGATCTGGGTACACTGGAGACTGAGAGGGTCTGTGATGCCAGGGATGTCCACAGGGTAACCACTGAGCTCATCGCCAGCCTGGGTCTGCCCTCCCTCTTCCTGCAGGCTCTCAGCACATCCCACAAGGAGCTCTCTGTGAAGCCAGGGCCAAGAGCATGTTGCTCCATGCTGGGATCAGATTTCCAGAAATAACTGAGGAGAGGAGATGCTGAACTACTTGGTACCACTGACCATAAGGGTCAGGGGCAAAATTTTCTGATGTATGGAGTTTCTGCCCTGAGACAGCAACAGCTACCTGTGCCCTGTGGGTAGAGTACCACGGGGTCCCTGCAGTCTGGTGGAGGCAAGGGATGGCCTAGGTTTTCCTCAAGAGCAGCTTTACACCCCTGCTCACACACAAGCCTGAGGCATTAGTCCACGGAGCATATTCATCAGGGAAATTGTGTGCTCCCGTAGGTCCCAAGTGCCCAGGGACATGCCGGGGTTTGTCTCACCTGGCAAGATAGTTTGGCAACTGTCAGACTCAGGACAGAACATGGTTATTTCTGGGGGACAATTTGTCCACCCCATTTAAACTTCAGGCATAAAAATAATATTAAGTGTTCCCTGGAAATCCTAAATTTTCCCACATCAGTGTCAAAACAGCCAGTGCATCCTAGAACTGATCCCTGCCTACCTGAAGTATCCATGCAGGCTCCAAAGCATGTAGAGAGCTGCTTAACATATCTTTTCTGAAAATATTCAAGATATTTTCCAAGACCTGATTGCCAAGGATCTGCCTGTTACAAGATACAATAAAGCTAGAAAGCTACACTTTACTGCTATTTATGTGCTCTGTATTTGTATTTTGAATGTCTGTTTAATTTGAATGCTTTCACCTACAACAGTTTTGTTTTTGCAGGTCAATTTTTTCTTTTTGCTTAACATTGTCCGAGTTTTGGTGACAAAGCTGAGAGATACCCACCGTGCTGAGTCCAACATGTATATGAAAGCTGTCAGAGCCACTTTAATCCTGGTGCCCTTACTAGGAATTCAGTTTGTTATTATTCCCTGGAGACCAGAAAACCGACTTGCTGGAGAAATATATGATTACATCATGCATATATTAATGCATTACCAGGTATGTTAAATAGTAGCAGCTTTGGAGTAGTTGAATTGTTTGATATTAAGCTAATTTATTTAAAGATACTGTTTCCAGGGGTTTTGCCCTGAAGCTGAAAATAACTGGGTTTTCAGTCCTTTTCCAACCTCTTCACACTATTGGATTATCTGCATTTACACAAACAGCATCACTGTGTAAAGAACAGAAACAAGATAGGGGAAACGATGTAATAAATCACCAAAATTATCAGTTCATGCTATTTCTAAACTATGGAGAGAAAATTGAGATCATAGAGGGCTTTTATGTTCCAACACAATTTCTGTTGACATGCTCAAATTGACTGAAACTAGTGCTGTGACCTTGGTATTAAAATTAGTCGTGTTTCCAAACTGTTGTAGAGAGGGAATGCCAACACACAAAGAAAAAACAGGGACAACCAAGCTTCATTTAGGAGTTAGAACTCCATTATTAGGCAGTTTAAATTACAAAACTGACATTTTGATTTCAAAAATGCTTCGAAAATACAACATCGTTCAGTTGTTCATTGTTCTTTTGAAAACAAAACAAGCCAAACTTAAATGACTTTAAATGCTGGGTTATCTGGTTTACTGACTGGAATATATCCAGTCCTATACTAACTAGGAAAGGCAGTGTTTCAATGCATTTGTGAATAGTGGTCAACGCAAGTGAATAGAGTAATCTAATTCTTGCTTCCTTTCATATGGAAGCTAAGTGAAGAAATCATTTTAATGCTGTAATAAGAAAACAGCTAAAAAATCAGCAGTGCTTTCTCCTTAAATGAAAGGATAAATAAGGCTACCAAATTCTATGTATTCTGTCAGATTATATATCCTGCTTATCATCCTTACCCCTTCAAAACTGTGGGTTTTCCTGCTGCTGCATGGATAAAATAACGGAACTCACAGGTCTGCTTTTGACGTGTATGCCATCTTACATTACAGTTCTGCTTCAAAGGAATGAGAGCCTTGTTTCTTCTATTGTTGGCTGTATTGTTACTTTTTCATTCACAAGAACTATAAAGGAATATCTCCAAATTAGTTTTTTGGTGACTAGTTATTTACTTACAGTTTTAGCAAGTTAGGAATAGACAGAGTGTTTCAATAATCAATTTACTCTTGAAATATCTTATAAATCCTGTGCAGTTGTTGGAGAATTGCAAAACCAATTATAATTTTCTTAATTAAAAATTCTAACGATGATCATTATGGAATAGAAGGTCACCAAACAGAGGTTAAAATGGAGGCTGTACTGATGAAGGGGGCTGGGTGAGGCAGGGACCCAAGGCAGTAAAGTTTCATCCCTGATGGGTTCCTTTTGCTCTCACAGAAGAGCTCTTGACACCTCTGCAGTATAATCTTGGTGTGCTTCCTGCTAATATTTGGCCTTTTGGAAGGGCTGCGCAGTCGTCCTGCTGGCTGCAGCCGACTGCAAACCTCCCTTTTCCACTTAGAGTGGATTTTTATTTGTAATCTAAAATAAACATTCTTAATCCTTTCCCAAACACTTCTCGTATGCATATTTAAGATCACCAGCTGTGTAATCACTCCTCTGGTGCTCATTTTCTTCTAGGGCTGGTTCTGTAACTAGCAGATACTGTATTAACTTGCTTAATGGCTGTGTTTCCCCGCTAGCTATCGCGCTCCTGTGACCCACAGCACAGCCAGCCTATGCAGACACCAGCAAGAGTCTGTGGGGTTCTGCAGCTCATGACATGTCAGTTCTATACAAGCACACATCATAACTGGGAACAGTTACCAATCTTTTTTTGGTGGAAAATGTAACACATTGTTCATTTCTGCACTGGTTAAACGAGTAATTTTTACGCCTTTTCTAGAACAGAAAGAGAGACAGGTTTTCACAGTACATCACTGCTTTAAGTGAACATGAAGGATTGATACATTAATTATAGAGTTCTTGTACACAGAAATGGCTCAAACAAGCACTGCATTCTATTGTAAAACTCAGAGGATTGAAGATAAGAAAGAATTTGTTCACAAAAGAAACCATGTAATGGTATTTCTTTCAGAGAATGGTTTTCCCAGTTGAAAAACAACACATCAGTATTTCATTTTATTAAGCTAGGTTTCTTCTGCTGCAGTCACTTCTGAATAACAGCAGAAGTCTGGTTTTGACCTGTCCCACTCTTTTTGCGATGGTATCATCAATGCTCACCATTTTAAGCAGAAGTGGTTTTTCAAATATGCCTGTATGGAAAATTCACAAACACTCCATATCTAATGCATGTGTCTTTCACACAATAAACCAGATTCTTCTTAACAGATCTGAAGAACAGATACTTAAATGACAAAAAAATGGAAGGCTGGCTTTTGTGCTGCAAATGGAAATGCATATACTTTTCCAGCCCAGCTAGCCAACTTCCTATTAATCCTCTAAATGAGGAGGTTATCTCATCTCACCATCACCAATATCAGCTCTTTAGTCTCCAGAAGGTTGAAATAAAATGTACGCCGGGCAAAGGAAAGACATTTCAACCTGTATGTTGTGGTTTAACCCCAGCTGGTGACTCAGCCCCACAGAGCCACTCAGTCACTCCCCACAGTGGGATGGAGGAGAGAATTGGAAGGGTAAAAGAGGGAAAACTCACGGGTTGAGATAAAGACAGTTTAGTAGATAAAACAAAAGCCACATACACAAGCAAAGCAAAATACAGAATTCATTCACACCTCCTCATGGCCAGGCAGGTGTCGAGCCATCCTCAGGGAAGTAGGGCTCCATCACACATAACAATTACCTGGGACAAAAAGAAGCCAGCGGTCCAAATATCCCCCTTTTTTCTTCCTCTCCCACTTTATATGCTGATCATGATGCCATATGATCTGGGATATTCCTTGGATCAGCTGGGTTCAGCTGTCCTGACTTCATCCCCTCCCAACTCCTTGTGTACTCCCAGCCCGTTCATGGTGGGGTGAGATGAAAAAAAGCACAGGCCTTGACTTTTGGAAGCCCTGCTCAGCCATAGTTAAACCATCCCTGCATTATCAGCACTGTTTCCAGCCCACATCCAAAACAGAGCCCCATACTAGGTACTATGAAGAAAATTACTCTATACAAACCAGCACACCTTAACTGGAATGACATGCATGGGTTGGGATGCTGTAGGTGCATTGGTGAACACACACAGCTATCTTATTTAACAGAGCTCCTAAATTAGGCACCACAAAGCAAACATTTGCACTCCAGAAGAGACAGTGAGTTGCAGATCTACCTTAAAGGACCTGACTTTCAAAACCTGGTAGATAATGCTGGAAGCTGAAAGATGCAATCTTCCTCTGGCTGTCAAGCATTAGGGTACAGGATACGGTGACTCCTTGCACACCTCTGGCATGAAAACACTTCTGTGAAAAGCCTGAAAACCCCATCATGCTGCCCAGCGAAGACAACATGGTACACCAGGGCAAAGGGAATGCCTCCTGTAAAGGAGCAGAGCTGCAACAGCCCTCAGTCCTGCGTGTAGCTGCACTCAGGTCTCCATTCTGAGACAGAGCAAGAGAGCTGTGGCTTGTGCCTGACAACTTGGCACGGTCTCCTGCACCTCTGCTGGCGCTGGTGCTGCAGCTGACACTTCCTCCATCCTTGGAACCACTGAAAATCTTTTGAGAAGTCCCAGGCTGTAAAGAGATTGGGGTACTGTGCTTCTGTCCAAGGTTCTGCTACAAACAACCACTACTCTAACTTCTGATTTCTGACATTGGTCCATAGAAAACATCTGACAAGAAAAAAGGAAGAGTAGAAAAATAACTGCATGATGCATCAGTTAGTCCCACATACAGACACGGTCCTCCCAGAGCTCTCAAACCAGTCCCGGGATGAATAAGCCTCTGCTTTCAAGCTCCCTCCATCAACCATCCCATCTCACTGAATTCTATCTCCAGCACCTTCCACCTGGGTTTTTAGAGACTGGCAGGTTATATAAAATGGCACTGTCACCGTGCCAGAGAAGAGAGAGCCATGAAGGTCTGTGAGGGAGTGGTGGGAGAACAGCGCCTGGATCAACAGCAATGCACAAGCAGCTAAAGCTGCCCTTCTCAGTACCTTGGTGACTGTGGCTCTAAATGTGTAAGCCTACCTCTAATGAGAAGATAAAATGCAATTCAGCATAAGGGCCTTGGTTTTTATTGGCAAATGAAAAGGGCTTTTTCTGCTGAACAGAGAATAATCACTGGTTTCTTCTCCACAAGTGAGATCCCTTGTGCCCCACTCAGCAGCTTCCAAGCAGCACCCTCAGGACTGCAGCACCCACCCTGCCAGGCAAGAGGATGCAGCTCAGAGGGAGCTGGTCTGGTACAAGGATATTTTGAATCTTTTAGGCCTGGGTTTGGACAGCACATATACGCACACTGCCTCCAGATTTTAAATTTAGCTTTTTATGCAGCCTTATACAGAACTAAATTAACCCATTTAAAAGTAGCCTCTTAAAAATAGTGAGATATTTCAAGGTATTTCAGAAGGTATTCATTCCATCTGTTTCTCACTTTAAAAGGAAATAAATATCCTCTGTAATGCCAAACCAGGAAAAAATATTTTCTCCTTCTGTTCAGAGTTAAGGTTATAGGACTGCTTTTGACAACATAAACGTTCTTTTTTTTTTTTCTGTTCTTTTTTTCCTCTTTTGATTCTTAGTAGTTTAAAAACTTTTTAGTATTTTGAGCCAAATAAAGTTAGGGAGATTATTTTTTTGTAAAGTGCCATTTTTGTGTGAAAAATACATGCAAAAACAGGACAGTAGTGAAACCTCCATAGAGAGCAGGAGAAGAAGAAAAGCATGAGCTTTGGCTGATGGGATATCTCTATAATTTTGCAGCAGGTGGGCTGCTGTCTTCAACCTCTTGTGACAACCTCCCCATCTCAGTGGCTGCAGAAACTGCACAGACACATTCTTTGCTTTGCTTATTTTTTTTCATGTAATATAAATTAACAATTCATAACCCAGTAATTTACCTCAGAGATGCTGTGAGTGTGCTGTGAATGAAGGTGGTGAGAAACACACTGCTGATTTTCTCAAAGCTTTTTATCTTTGCCAAAATGGGAGAGGTGGGAATGAGATGTACTTCTATGAACAACCTCAGCCACGCTTTTCTTTTTTTTTTTTTTGCTGTCCATTTAGACCCAGAAGTGAGAAGTGAATGGACATGGAACAAAGTCCACATAGAGAATAAAAAACTGATTTTTATATTATGACCATCTGTACAATGACATATGACATCATCTTCTACCATCAATAATGAATATATCACACCACAAAAGTCTGAAGAGCAATACAGTGTGTAGCTGATTAGGGCACAAACTAAGGCCCTGGACATGGTCAGGAATAGCAGGAATAGGTATATCTATATATGCTTTCTTGGTTTAATGGAGGCAGAAGCTCGAATGGCAAAATAAAAAGAGGTACGAGAAACCTATGTAAATCTGCAGTATCGGCATAGGTATTTTTCATTTCTTTCTTTTTAACGTGAGAAAATTACTTGAACTTCTCTTCAAGACACTCATGTCTTCTAGGAGAGTGAGATACAGATTAAATACCTGTCAAGCAAAGAATTTACTCAGACCAGTACTTAGAGTATAATCACTAAAACACAGGAAAAAACTCACTACAGTGTTAATAAAGTACATGAAGGTCTGAGAGCTGCTGACTCGGGACTATCCCTATGGCATGATTTAGCTGAAAGCCACATTCATTTGTTCTTCACATAGTTTCAGAAATAAAGTATTTCAGAAGAAGTCATTAAAGGCCCTAATCTTAAAATAAATATGTTCTTCATTTCTGCTTTCAATACCACGGCCAACATTATCTTGCTGGGAGCAGGCAATATATCACAGGTTAGTTTAACAACTCCACACAGTGGCAGAGAGATATAATTGACCTAGACATCTCATCCTCAGCAAGAATTGTATCCTGATCAAAAACCAGCAGCAGTCAGAACTTAGAAGATACATGTCAAAGAGATATGAGAAATAACCCATGAGCCTTAAATTAAATATTTAACCTACATGTAGTCTGTCACATGTTTAAATAGATCCACTGTAGAATTATGGTCACCCAAGCCCTCCTGGCTCCAAACAGACAAAGCTGGCATCTGCTACTGATAACTCTGCAGCTTTACAATTGAAGATACTAATAGCCCTCTGAACAATGCGCCAAACTTTATGTATAAAATGGAAGAAATAGAAATATAGATGGCAGAGTCCAGAGCATCATGGCAGGTGGAAGAAGAGCAATGGTATATACATGGAACAGACTAGAGAAAATAGTTTCTTCAGCTAGAACATGTTAAATATGCATGGTCTCAAAATAACAAGAAGCCAGGTGTGCTTTCAACTCGCTCTGAACTAGAAGAGAACCTGAAAGGGATATGAGGCACCACCACACCTTCATCTTTAGCTTTTCTGTCAGCGAAAATAGTAGTTAAGGGAACTACACTTTTGAATAGCAGAAAACTGGAGCAATTGCAGGACGTAACAGAGGAATTCCAATACCATCCAGGAACTGAAACGGAAAATGGCTTCACTTCAATATTTCAGATTCAGTTCCTGTCTTTAGGTGAACTGAGGTTCCCAAATTCCCCCTAAACACTCTCACTGAAGAGCAGACTTGAAAAAACTTCTCCGCTTCTTTCTCTCCCCCTGCTGTCTTCTGATTTGCCATGCCTCATTTAGACTGTCCATTGAGCATCCCTGCTCCCAGAGGAGATCAAGATCCATCTCATTTGCCATTATGGCTCGCTGCTGTTTGTGTTAAAAACAACATTTAGCACAATAGTGAGGCCCCTGCTGCAAGGGTGCACAGTCCAGTTTAAGAGCAGAGGTTTTGCACAACTGCGCACGTTTCTGCAGTGCCCACAGCAGAAACAACATTGGTACAGGCCATGAGGAACTGGAGAATTTTCTATCCTTGCAAAAATTTTGTTTTAGGAGTGTCTGGTCTGACAAAGTCCTGCTTTATAGTTGTAAGGTTTTGTTCGATTTTGTGATGCTTCTCAGCCCAAAACTTATGGACAAGTTATTGTGTATTGCTTACTGCACTCTGGGATTTGAGTTTTTTGAGAATACTCATTGCTTTGCCAAAATATGAAATGAAACTTTTTTTTCTCACTGTTTCTACCCTTCATCCTCCTCCTACTTGCTTTTCTGTGTTGATATTTGAATTTATGTCAAATTAAAAATTCTTCATCAGAGAAAATCTATTAGAGAAAAATAATTGTCAAAATTGAAGTGGTCAGCACTTGTCCAAATCAGCCTGTGTAGCTCTATATAAGCATTCTCTTAAAAAGTTATTGCTTATCATGTTTGTGGTCCAAAACATACATCTGAGAGTCCAAGACATTTTGCAAAGCATTATCTACAATTCACCTGGCAATCATTTAAATGAAGGTTTTATAGAAAAGATACAGTTGTAAAGCTCTTCAAAGCAGCCCTTGAGCATTGCAGTTTTCCCCTCAATTTCACAAACTGCCATATGTTTATTTTATAATAACTGCTTTAACTAATTTAAAATGAAGGCATTTGGCTTCCAGTGATGCTATGTAATGCTATTTTAATAAGTGTGAGTGCAGTTAGGGCATGGACTAGTGTAACTACATAATCCTGAATGGCAGGCTCTCTGTGCAAGAACTTTCTCTCTTATTAATTTCTCACTTTCTCATCTCATATTCCTGCCTTGGCCCTGTTTAATCTTATAGCAGTAGTGAAATGCTATCTGAACAACTGTGGTAATGATTAATTTAAAGTCATTTACAACCAAGATATAATCTGCAGTGTCTCTTTTTTTCTGTCTCCCTACCTTCTAACTCATGTACTGTGGTGGGTTTTTTTTTTTCTGACCACTTACACCTCTTCTCACATCCTGACCATCCACTGTGATACCCAACATACCAGTTCACTTTCCTGACATACAGTTCAATTTAAAGCCTTCCTGGGACAGCTGAATTCTCTGTAGCTGACAGTTTTGACTGGATAGCTACACTCTGATGAATGAGTGGCAACATATAGGACACAATTCCTCCACCATCTCTTCAGCAACATCAGTGGCAACCTTTCATTTTCCTTCTCTACATGTCTTGTATATAAATAACTTCATAGCCATAATGGATAATGTATAAAATCTAGTAATACAGGGGGGGAAATGGTAAAACATTATGAAAAGACAAAAGAATCCATTTAATAGCATACCTATGAAAGATGGGAAGTGTCTGTAATGCAAAGGAAGTGGATTAATGTTTTTATCTTATATGCATCAAGTCCAAATCTCTGAAATACGATGAAGTCTATATATTCTGATCCCTAAACTCTTTTCTTTCTCTTAGGGCTTGCTTGTGGCTACCATATTCTGCTTCTTCAATGGTGAGGTAAGTACATGAAGTGCAGAAGATGAGCAGAACCTGAAAAATAGTGATTCTGCTGTTCATTAATGCAGATGTGAAGCATGTCACACTACAAACTTTGGAACCACACGAAGTCTCTTTTACTCTTCACACACAAGCAGTGGGGTGCATTTCTGACAGCTCTGTGCAGAGTGTGACTGGAATATCTCTGAGCAGATGAATCAGGTGTGCTACCATTACAAAGCAGATCGCACCTAATGGGGTGCAGGCATGACACTCTCCCCCTACTATCTGCAAGTTTGAGATGGAGGTCTAAGTAAAGGAGAGAAATGCTTTACTCCCTTTCCTGCTTTAGAACAGCAGGACCGACCGCAATACTCCATGAGAAGTAGAGGAGACATTCAGGGATCTGTTTGGAGAATGCAGTGCTGAGCTCAGGCCAGAGCCGTGGCAAATCCATTCCTGGTAGCACTGTCAGAGGTGGAAGAGTGCAGTTACTTGTGCCCCTTTGAGGATTATGACCACCCTTTTCACAGTCAGTGTTTCTTGTGTAGTAATTAAGAAATAAAAGCCTTTGAAGCAAAGATCTCTCCCATCCTCTTACAGCTGGATCATATGTATATATATACACCTACACTGGGTTTTAGATCCACTTTACCTTTTTTGTTTTTACAAAAAAAATAGCAGGTTAAAATGTGTCAAGAACCAGTTAAATTTCTACAGCATGCCATTTTCCAAAGATGGTTGGCAGAAAAAAGCTTTTTCAACACATCAAGAGCTTTCAACTATAGCAAAATAAAACACCATATATCTTAGAAAAGCTGAGAAGTCCATTAAAAAATTCATTTTCAGTCCAGAGCAGATGAATTACATACAGAACAAACTTTGTAATGCTAACGCTCAATATGTCAACCTAGGGAGATATTTGTGGTCCTGTTTATCCCTGTATATTATTAGAAACCAGTGAATTTCATATAATGGTGTGACTACACTGATGTTTTGATAGAGAGTGAAAGCAAGTTATCTTATTTATAAGGTGTTACTGGCTGGTTTGATAACACTCAGGATAGAAGAGAGTATTAAATTCTGCCACCATTTGTCAACATCTCTGTACATTTGCCTCTGGTTGACTCCCTGTGTAAATGTACAGACAAAATCAAGAATAAAAAGATGAGAGGGCTCCCGGCACAGTTCTGTAGCATGGCTCCTCAGGAGACAGGAAAGAGAATGGCAAAATGTGAGCAGCTAATGACATCAGAACCTAACATGAAATGAGAGCTGTAAAGATCATGCTAGAGAAGTTCACGGTTTCATGCGTCCCACTAAACAAAGTTGAAGACATGTACAACTCTTTTCTTAACACATTTCTGTCCCCAGTGTCTTTAGGCTACTATCACCTTTCTCCATCTGCCTCACTGTCATCACTCTGACACAGCTGAATATCCATGCCCTGGAAACAAATAAAAACTTCTGATGCTCCCTAGTATGGAGGACCTGCTGTGAACAAAGTAGAGACCAGTCAGTCAGTTTTTGAAGCATCCTCTCCCCATAAGAATGACTGCATTGCTGTGTACAAGCAGCACTCCAGTGTCTCCTCACTGACCTCCAAAAATATGTTACCCCCAAATCCTGGTCTTGAACATTGCCTTCTTCATTCTCCCCAGTATCTCCTTCCATTTTTTTCAGATTAGATTTTGCAAAACAAATTCCCTCAATGTTTTATAGCTTTAGTGCAAAAGGTTAATTCTCCAGCTCTAATGAGAATGCCTGGATTTGTGTCTAGATTAAAGGCTGCAGCAATGTTAAAAATTAGGAAAGGCCACAATAAAATGTACTGAAAATATAAAGTATCTTAAAGGCTATTAGTTTTTTAATTTCATCAACTATCTCTAATTCCAAAGTACTTTTGGCAATGCTGCAGTGTCAGAAGAGCATATCCACCTTTACAACCCCAGGAATACAATTCTCAAGTTATGCACTAATGAATGTATCTGAAGCATCTGCTTGCCGGTATGCCTGACTGATGACTCCTTGGTGGAGCAGCTGATCAGAAACGTGGATCATTATCAGGCAGTAAGAACAAACAACCGTGAGGATGTGGGTTTCTCAGACATGTTGAGAGTGATTTTGTTGGTGCTTGGGTACTTTTCACCATTACACCCATTTTCAAAATTATTGCATCTGCTTCAGATTTACAGACTGTCAATGGCAGGAGTGCTGAAAACCCTCATTAATTTCTTGTAGGAAATTTTATTCAGGGAAGCTTTTTATAGAACTTCCCTTTAACGTGAACAATGATGACAACTCTCTAATACAGACTCAAGACAGTTTGGTGCTACTTGCAACAGCACATTACCCATAAACATCCAGCAAGGTTTATGCACTAGAGTAGCTGGGCTGTGCTGGGCCTGGGCCAGGAGAGCATGAAAGGATTGTGACCCCTTCCTGCCATTTATTTCTGCAGTTACACAATCTGTAGATATATAAGGCACAAAACCTATAGAAGGGCAGCAACAGACTAGTGCTAAACTGGTACTGGGGCCTTCCAAAGGGAGCACTAACCTGAGTTTGACCAAGAGAATTGAGCTAACTTCCCCCCTTCTTATGTCTGGTGTGTGCAGAAGAACGCAGACCAAAGACACAGTCTGGTCTTCAGTCGTGATGTAAGATTGTTTCCAAGCTGCTGCATACATCTGCTGCTATAGAGGCCAAAATTACTTCTCACAAGAAATTCAGTCTGGGGCAAGGAGATTAATTTTAGTACTGCAGAATCTTCGCTAATCTAGTATTTACCTTTTCCTACTGGAATATTTAACTTCAGGACTGAAATACATGAAGCTTAGCCAGGACAAACAGTGCTAAACTCAGGAGCACTTGACTGTGTTTTATAGTGCATTCATCACTGCAGCTTCGCTAACCTCACTTTAGTACCCTGAGCCCATATATAAAGACATCTAAAAATAATAGTAAGATGCTGTATCAGTGTCTGCATTCATGTGGAAGAACACATAAACAATGGGGTGTTTTTTTACTTTTAAAATGACAAATCTTCTTGTACATTTTCATATAAAATCTTAGTGTCCAGCGGCACTGTAGTTTCTGTGTCCAACAGCAACAGTGTAGTACAGATGATACAAGGTCTCTGCAATAATCTGCTCACCAGACCACATTTTCAAGCCTGGGATTGCTTCTAGACCACAAGGCTGGATAACAGAAAGGAAAGTCTATTTGGGGAAAAAACATCTGTGTATCTTATGTGCCAATGAGGCGTGAACGGATAATAGAGAACAGAAAAACCTTTGAAGTTTTGAAGAGCAGAGTAAATAAACTTGGGCTCTTCACTGTTTCAGTCTTTGCTTTCTTTTACCTGCCATCACAGTGGAAAGCATGGCCTGCATCGCCCTGCACCTCCTGGTCCCCAGGCACCTCCTCAGTCATTAATATATTGTGGCTGTGCATGTGAATTTTAGTAATGTTGCCTACATATTTAAAATCCACGCCTAAATGGTTTTCGTTGGCAATGAGTTATGATCATCTGAGATTCTTGGAATCATGGCAGAAAACTAGATTAGCAAGTTTTTCTCAAATGCAGCAACTTGTACAATCCATTATCCATTTGTAGCCAGATCCCTGTACAGACAAGCAGTTCAGCAGAGAACAAAAACAAAGATGCTTTGACCTTGCTCTCTCACTGCTCTGTGGAGCCTTTTAGATCCATATACTGGCACTTCTAATCATGGGCTGAACTGGAAGGGATGTGTTTGTTGTCTACCCACCAGACATGCAATGTAAGTGTCACTCCCTTTGAAGAAGAAAATTATAAGCTCCTCATGACAGGCTCTGTAAGACTCAGGGACATTGTTCTTCCCTCTCCAGTTAACCACTCTACCATCTCCATGTTTGTGGTTGCCCTGGTGGACTGTCAGACTCCAGTTCAGCTGAGAGCAGCTGGGGAGCTTGTCAAGAACTTCTCACCTGCACAGCAGCTCTTCTCCCCATGCAAGAGCGATCAAAGCCTTGGGGTCTGTGCGGGGGACAGAGGAAGGAGAAGGCTAGGAGGGGAACAGAAGGACTCTAAAAGCAGGCTCTTGCTGCCTTAACTAAAGATGCTGACATGAATCCAAATGGATGACATGCTGTGAAATGCAAACATGGTCAGCTTGGGGCAGAGGTGAAGGCCAGGAGTGCACAATAGCTGGTGACCATGGTGTGGTGGGGTAGAGGTGGCTGCGGGCAGGCTGAGCAGCTGTGCACAGTCCAGGTTTCTGCGTTGTCCGCATTGTGTCTGCCCTAGATGCCACCACCCCAGTGAGATATGGGAAAAGTCACTGTCCTAGTACTTCGGGAGATTTCTTCTTCCACTCCCTCCCCATAGCTTCTGGGGTGACTAAGCTACAACTCATACTGTAATATCAAAAGGCAATTTTAAAGTGACTAAAATCTTTACAAAGTTTAACTTGTGTAATATTTCTTCATCAAGTGCTGCCAGTGCATTAGTCTTTGACCCAGTAACTCTCTCTCACTAACAAACTTGGGTGATAGTGTGATAAAACCTCCCTGCATGCAGCAATTTCTGTTAATTCTCAATATGAGCATAGTAAACCTTGCTCACAGCCCAAGTACTTAAAGTTCCATTGTGATTGTATGCTTTTCCTGTGCTCAGTATCTAATTAACCTGTGCACAGCCATTTGTTTTCTTTTCTTCATGTGTTATGACAAGGTAAAGAGCAACACATTCTCCAAATGACAAACAGTGCCCGCCTCAGCAGGAGCACAGAAACTTGTGGACTCCTGTCATCACAGTGCCTCACCTGCACCTGCCTTCCTCTGGAGGAGAGGGTCACTTACACCAGATTATTGTGTCAAACTGCTCCTATTCCCACTCTGTGTTGTTTGGAATCACTGATCTAAACAAAAAGAGCCAGGATTTTCCCACTTTCTTCTCATGTCACAGCACTATCAAGAGTTGCCACGCATGGAAATGCATCTGGAGAAGTGCTTCTTATTTCCTGGCAGGACTCAATAGTTTAAATAATTTCCTAGCTCCATGTATAACATCACTCTTCATGTAAATGTTGAATAAAATGCAGATGAATGTTCAAAGGGTGAAATCCTCTGCCATGCAGAGGGCTATGACCAATGCTATATTTTGTGAGCACAGAACCTGTTCTTAAATTACCAGAACAAAATCCCTGTTTAGATGCCCTAATCCTCTAACTCCTTCTACAACCTTAGTCCTGGCAAGTTCTTGAAGTGTATTTACTCTTTGCCATTCATGGCAAAGCCTCATCGCTCAAGGCTGAGCTTCTTCCGGTATCAAAATGCATGAGGCATTTCAGGGGCAAGAACCCTGCTGCAGCATCAGGTGGGTTTTAGTCCTCATTCTCCTTTCCTCTTCCACCATAGCATCGTGCTGTGTTCCTGTGCAGCAATCTCTTTCACATTTAGAGGATGTGCTAACCTATAGGCAACTGCCGCAGGGTAAGCAGGGAGGAAGTTTAGGCTGAGAGCTGAACAACTGCTTCTGGAACAGGCAGGAGGAGAGAGGCAGACTGAACCTGATGGAATTAGACCTGGATNAGGTACAGGGAGCTTTGAAGAGGCAGTGGACACAGTACAAAACTCAGTGGGGCCAAAGGCGCCGAGACCACTGTTCCACTCGATCTACCTCCTACACTGCCACATCAATCACAGAGGTCCCTGTTTACCTGTACCCTCATGACAGCAACAATGAACAGTTAAATGGAAGATATGTAGAGGACTCTGAACTCGTTGCTTTAAAATCTGGAGAGACATCTGCCTAGCTCAGCACCAGCCATTGAAAACACATCGTTTCATGTTCTGCTTGTGAAAAGATTGGGGAGAAGGGTGGGACTGTGGAAATCCAAGATGCTGTGCCAGAGTGCAGGCCCTGTGGAAGGACACATCCTGTTTGAACCACATCAACCTCTGACAGCAACGATGTAGAGGGAGTGTGATGCAGACCTGGAATAGCATTTCCTCCTGTGCACTGCAGCAGGGTGTGAACATGGACCTGCTCACCAGGCTGTGTAATCTCCACATCTCCTGATACCAGCAGTGTGAAGTGACCATCTGACATCTGTAACAACCCCAGGCAGCCGATAGCAAATAGGAAAGAAAGAAAGAACCAGTATGTGGCAATGGGAAACTTTCGGCACTTTCTGCTTTTGGTACTTTTCCTTAACGCTAGATTTTAAACCATCTACTTTCACAAAGTGTAACTGACTTGGAGTCTTTTATTTTTCCCTTTTAATGAGCTTGATGGCTGCCTAAAAGATTGCGCATATTGCAAGACAAATCAAACATATGAACAGCAGAAAGTCATTCCAAAGTATTGAAATCTTGATGCTTTCCAAAGAATGCCACAAAATATTACCATCCCTAAAGGATATCCCAAAATATTATCACCCCATTAGCAGGTGTATAAAGCAAATTAAGGTGAAATAGTCATTGCATACCAAGATCTCAAATACCCTCAGAGAAACACATCAGTTCTTCAGGCTTAATGACACAAGTCCTGAAGGCATCTCAAAATAGATTTCATTTAACAGTACTGGTAGTTCAAGAATATTTATTTAATAGAAAAAATTGTCACCCTGCTACTCTGCCCAGAAACTCATCATTAAGACACAATTCTCTCACTCTGAATGAACTATGATATTTGTTTGGAAACTATGGTTTTATTTAATAGACATTCTGAGATGAATGCTAGATGAATGCTTGTCTCTGTTATAAAACTATGATCATGGCAGTAAATTTTCATGAAAGAAATCGGAAACTAATGTCTTAACACAGGAAGCATCTACTTTTAGAATCTGATTCCTCTCCTGAGTTCCTAATCATTAGATATTCCTGTCAAAAACCTTTCTAATCTGTTTCAGTTTCTATTGAAATTAGCAGAAAAATCCCTGTTAACTTAGATGACAAATGAACAACTCTCTTAAGCGTTCAGGAATGAGTTATGCAATACAGTTCAGCATAGACTTCAAAAGCACGAGGCCATTTCCTCCACAGTGATTTAAAACCATTTTTAAATATTGTGTCCAGCCAGGCTGGTTTTCCTTCCCTGACACAACCAGACCCTAGGCTTTACTCTCAATTTGTAGATTTTAAATGGAGATATAATGTACATGTCTACATACGTTAGTCACCATCTCACTGGAAAAGTCCCTTCCAGGAACGAGTTTGTGAGGAATGCACTATGTAAATCCAGCACTAGGAGAAGGAAGCAGATTTCCACCATCCATCCATGAGCCAATGCCTTGCAGGGAAGGAAGCTGCTCTGTGCTCACCACCAGCACACACACCAGCTGTGCACCACAACACGTTGTTCCCAGGGCGAGGAGGGAGCTGCCGGCTCTGCCACCATGGAACAAAAGAGGATCTGGGAACAAGAAGGAATTGTCTGCTGACGGTGCAGATCATCACATGGTCAATCCAGCGGAACACTTACGAGAAAATACCATCATGTGTGTCTGTTCAAGCCACATACCTATTTTTCAGACTTCAAGGAATACAAAGACAGTTATTTTTTCAAAAAAGAGTATTTCTCATATTGCTATTTCTACTTTTCACCAGTGAACAATAGCAAATGGAGGAATCGGTTGTTAAAAGACAATAAAGTGGGTCTGCTATGAATCTGTATTATTCTGAATATCTTTGGGGCACACTGCACTTCCCAGGAGTGCTGCAGAAGGCATTCCTGGTTTTTAAAAACACAAATGAGCTGATTGCAAAAGAAGTGGGCAAAACATAGGCAGTTTAATAATGAACATATTGGTTTTAATAATGTACATGTTTACAACATGTAAGTGCAAGTTGTTTCACAGTCAGTTACGTTCATGTGGATGTACAAAATGGAAATGCTTTGCCATTATATTGACTTTTTTCTTTCTTCACTACTGATATTTTCTTGCTCTGTTTAGTAGAGTGCTCTGAAAAGTCAAATTCGGGATCTGAGGTTTAGGATATTGTTTGCCGCTTCAGTGTGTTTGTATCAGTCTTTATGGAAGCTTTGGTTTCAGTCAAACAATGATGTTTTGCAGCCACAAAAAATTTGGTCTAACATACATACTGAGTTTAGGGCTATTATCACACATAGGTTTTGTAGGAAAGGCTGAGTTTTAAAGGTACTTACTGAGTAATTTCTAATCAAAATAATTTCCAATGGGAAATGCTATTTTTCTTCATCTCAAGGTGGTTTGAAATGTCATCATTGCACACATAAGGTACATTTCATTCTCTGTTTTATAAATAGCACCATACACTAGTGACAGTAATATTGGAAATGCTGATACAACCTCAGTAATTCCATTTATAAAACTAGGGTGGTTTGACTCCAGTAGATTTCACAAGAACAGCAGAAACATGTAATTAATGTCTCAGTGTATCAAAAAGTAGGGAGGGAGCTGACACTTGAATCTGTGGATTCAAGGTGTATTTTAAGAGGAAACCAACCTTACATTTATCACCTCTGGAGTATCTGTTTCCTCTCAAACACCACACCCAACACATGAAAACCCAGTTTAGTGAGAATTTGCTCAGGCAGAAGGTTCTGTGTGGTTGCTCTGAGCAACCAAATCTATCAGGAAGATAGATTTAGATGGATGCTGGTTGTTATTCTTTATGAGATACAGAAACACAGCACAAATAAAAATAATTTTTGTGGCATGGGATGTTGAAAGTAAGACTTGATTTTTATTTTATTTACTTAATAAATATATTTTATCTGAAATAAAACAGCAACAAAAGCAGAACAGACAATTTTCTCTGTATTAAATTCTTAGCAATTATACTACGTTAATTAAAACACTACAGAGTGCTCACGTAGCAAAATAACTCTGCTTTGCTATAAGAACAACCCCGCAAATGTGGTGAGTTTGTGTTCTCTTCTCCCATCCTTTCCCAGCCTCAATAAACAAAATATAAGCAGACTTCCAAAGATGGAAATCTGAAACACTAAAAATCTGAAGGTACCTACATTTCCACTGCTTGGAATTTTAAGTTTGGTGTGTCTTTGTGAAGCTAAATACTGCTCAAAAATATGAGGATTTGTAACCTAAAAGTCATTTGCCTTGAAAGAGTGGTTGATCCCAAAACAGTGAGATTCTGCAGTGTGAACATAACCTCTCTGCCCTCTACAGAACTTTTCATGTACTTCCAGATGGATCTCAAATCTGTATTTAAAAACCTCTTTACTGAGCATTCAGAGTATAACTGAGAAAATAAATTAATTTTCAGCATCGCAAATACAGATCAGTATGTTGCCTTCATCCTAATAAAGGACAGCTGTTTTAACCGGTGGAATCGAGTGCTGAGAAGGCTCCCATTGCTGAGCATGTCATACTGCTGCAGGAAGGGGAAGCATTGTGGTAAATGACTAACCAGGGTGTGCTATTGTGAGTCTCAGGAAACACAAATTGGCACAGTCAGCACTGGGGATGATTTAGGCCTGGCTCACCTGCCTTGGCATAGGGACCATTTAGATGACATGCTGAATTCCTGTCAAAACTTTCCTGTGATTTCATAGCAGCAAAGATGGGCTCTGTGCTCTGCTGGGGCAGGAAGGTACTTAAATGCCATTTAAGATTTTCTTCATAATCCAACTTCAGGACCTCACAAGCCTATCTTTTAAAGAAACAATTATCTTCAGACAATTTTTAAAGGACATCAGCACTGATTCTAAGAATTTGGTCCTTCTTCTCTCACTGCAAGCAAAAGCAACTTTGAGAAGTGACCACACTACGGGAAGTTACTTTGTGCAATGTGCAGTGTGTGCTGATGTGTGACTACATGCAACTTCCCCCATTCCCAAGTGCTGATGATGTTGGTTTGCATAATATGGTCAGATACAGTTCCTTCCCTCGTATGCTTTGCATTTTTCTCCCCCTCAGTATCTCCACCATAAAGAAGTGTTTATTTCCCAATCTGTGCATTTTACACATTTTCAGGAGAAACATTTTCCCTGTATAGTTTGCAGCTTATGTTGACTTGCTCTTGGTCCAAGATGTACTCACAAAAGTCAGACTGGAAAATGTGCATTTTGATCCAAACCAGATTATAGAATTCAGGTGCTTGGCCCATGCTGTTTTTTAACAACTACCCAATGGAATTATGGAAATGGTACATGAAGATTTAAAGCTAAGTTAAGGATAAAAGTCTGAGCAGACAAACCAAGTATCTTTAGAATCAGAGTAACATTACCCTTCTACTTTTGACAGAAAACAATCCTGTTATTTTTTTTTTTAATTTTTTAAAACCCCCCCAAAAAATAGAAAAAATCTGAAAAGATCTTGAGAAGTTGAAAGTTATACAAAAGGCACCAAGAAACCATCTGGAAAGTCTAGATGGCATACATACATATGAATACATGTACAGTGAATTATTATAAGAGCTGTGTTCAGGTAGAAAGTGACCCATCATCCCAAAATGCACAAAATCTCAGTCATGAGTGGGAGAGACTGCAGGGCAGAGAAGATTTGTAGCCTCCATTAAGTGCCTTAATGCTTTCCGGGGACTCCATATGGAACACAGACAACCAAGGTCATCCATCATCCCACTCCCATACCAGATGTGTTCATGGTGGGAATGACTGGGACTAGAGACACGGGCTACACTGCATTTCTTGTCTTCATAAACCAACACTGAACTGATGAAAGGGGCTGACTGGGAGGTGAGCAGGAGCAATCCCTTTCCCAACTGCCTGGTAATGCTGGGTTATCTCGCTAGCATAAGACCCACTGTTGTGGAGAAGACTGACCTTTGACCAGGCAGCTCCTTGGTATGAAAAACCTTTGAATTTCACTTTACTCTGGGTAACACAGCAGCAAATCTGACTGATTTCAGCAGTGTGGCTAAAGGCTGTACTTCTTCCTCTCTGATTTTAGAGGTTATCTAAATATCAAGCAAACATTGAAAATGCTTGGTGTAATACCGTATCACCTGCGTATCTGACATCAAAGTCCCCGTTAATCTGTACTGTGCTACATATAGACCCTTTATGGTAAAAAGATACTACTTTTATATTTGCCTGGGTTTTTTTAGTAAAATGTTTAA
>VYZQ01028249.1:4671-18503 GCA_013400655.1 Mystacornis crossleyi
TTTCCTAATATGCAACAAAGGAAGGGTTACAGTTATAGCCAGTTTAACATCAGAAAGGACTCCATTTTCAAGGAATTACCATAAATACTAATAAGTTTGGCTTAGCTGTGGCCTCTTCACTTTCTTCAGTGTTTATTGTCTTGTATTTAGTGATATCTGTGGCACTCACTTTTCAAATCTGAAAACTGTCTGTTAAGACAGTAGTTTGGGATTTGAAAATTACTTTTTCCTCAGCAGCCTTGGGAAGTTCCTCTGCTTATTAGTTGGAACATTAGCTGCTTTGATTCTGATACAGTATTATCATTCGTTAAATGATCTGAAGAGCAGCAAAGTACATTGGGCCAAAATTACCTTTATGGATAGTTCCTGTTAATTTGCATCTTCAGAAAGGATGCTGGGACACTGCTACAACCTGCACATGTGTCAGAACATTCCTTTGCAGATGCTTGTCATGGCATTGGAGTCTTAATACTGCACTGCCTTTTCCCATGTTGTCTCCTCCGTTCCTGCCCTAGAACATAGTGGGATAGAAACCTAGACTGAGGAGTAAGAATTAAAAGGGTGAGGGAAATGGTATGTTTTGAGCTTGAATTAGGTTAGAGTGTGGCTGCACAAATGTTTGCACAAATGAATGTGCCATTCCGAGTTAGGGAGGAGATCCGTAGGTGAGGAGAGAGAGATTTGCCATCTTCAGGTCTGTGTGCACCCATGAGCAGCAGTGTCATGTTTATGCTGACCAAGTACACAAAACTGACTTTGCAGGGCTTGGTGAAACCCCTGATTTTTACATTCAAATACAAATTGTACAGAAAATTGTATAGAAGTAGTCGTAACTGCTAGTCAATAGTCTTCTGTACTTTTTACTTGAACTCTTCATATACTGACAATTAATACATAGTTATGGAAGTTGCTTTGAGAAATCAGAAATACAAAAAGATATGACTTTCTCTCTCGTGTTTCCTTTCTGTTTCTTTTGGGTTTTGGCCTTACGCCTTTACTCTGCACCCAAAGGGCGCAGTAACAATTACTAGGATTTGTCTGATTTGAGAATTGAAGATACTAGAGGCTTTCCAAAAACATGACTGAATGATACATATTTATTTTGTAGGTCAGAAGCCAGTTTTAACAGATGTTCAGGCAGAATTGGACAGAATTTCACGAAAACCTGAAATGGTCTCTCCTACATCATCTACATCTCCCACAGAAGGTGAAGCATCTTGAAGACACCAAATAAAACCAATTGTTCAGTTTTCTGGGATAATTCAAACTTGCCTCTGCCTCTTCCTTCAGTGACTGGAACTAAAGAACTGAAATATCTTTCAGAACACAAACCACTGATGTCTGTCTTTCTTTTATATGTGTTGCCCAACTTTACAAAAGGGAGCTGTACAGATGGAAAACAGTTATCACATTGTGTAGGAGCACTGCTCACAGTGCAAGAATAGTAAATTTTTTTTTTCTGGGTTTTGTTGAAAAGTCAGTGTAATTCTGTAAAATTGCAAGTATGTCCGCTTAAATGATAGGGGTTGCTTAGAGCAGGAAAACTGATACGCACCACAGGCACTTAATTTATATTGATTTCCCAATCTGTTAGGTAAGTTTAATACTATCTTAAGTAGATTAACCTCTACACGAGAGATCTACTGCTAGTTTTTTGAAAGAGAAAAATAGTTGCACAGATCTGTAACAGCAACAAACTGCAGTTATACTTAAATACTTCATTGGGTGTATGGTTAAAAAAAAAACTGTTTGATCTCCAGTGAAATTTACACCGTGTTCAAAAACCCTTCCAAAATTTCATTCCAAGTATAAGACTAAATTAGTGGCCAATTTTTTTTTGTTTTTTCTCTTTGAATAATTTCAGACACTGAATAAAAGATGTATAAAGAAAAAGCAGAGGTTAAATGTACAGAATATCAGTATCCAGATTTGTCTATATATATATGGCTCAGCCTTAATGTCCCCCACTATGTTTCCCACACTACTTATGGTTTAAAATTGGTCATCAAAACTGTAATCAGTTAATAAAGTATTCTCTGCATTCAAATTTAAATAGCTTTCATTGAAGCCATGGTGTTCTTGTTCATTTACAGTTAAATCTAAGGATGTGGTGTAAAACATCTTAAAACATGCTTTTATATTTTTACCTCTCAGTGAATAACATCACTGGCAGATATTTAAACTTCCTTAAAACATTGTTTCTGGAAGGAAGGGGATAAGCCTGCAGTGTTTGTTCCTAGAAGTGAAACTAGCTTATCTGACTTTGGGTGGTTTGTGCTGCAATGTTTTCAAAGCACGCTAGTTAGACTAAGGATCCTGCTAGTGGCTGCAGTGTGTTGTCTAAGTAGTAGTTGACCAAGGTTAGGACTTAAGTATTAAGTTTTCAGTACACAAATGTTGAAGATCACTTTTTTCTCTGTGAAATTTGTGGTTACTTTCTTCTTACAGCCTTAGAATAGGAAATGTAAAAGGTATATCCTGATCAAATGATTGCCAAGACACTTTAAGGAGTTCAGGATTTCTAGTTTTTTTAAATCAGTAAGTCTGACATTATTACTCTGATTAGTTAGAAATCTCTTCATTTTGAATGTGGTAGTACTCTTCCTCCCCAGTTCCTGCATTCTGTAGTGGTTCTAGCAAATTCACAGAATCACAGAATGGGTCAGGTTGGAAGGGGCCACAGTGGGGTCACCTGGTGCAACTTCCCTGCTCGAGCAGGGCCATCCCAGAGCACATGGCACCGGATTGTGTCCAGATGAGTATCTCCAGTGAGGGAGAGTCCACACTCTCTCAGGGCAACCTGTTCCAGTGTTTGGTCCCCTGCACAGTAAAGAAGTTCTTCCTTATATTCAGGTGGAACTTTCTGTGCATCAGTTTCTGGCTGTTGCCTCTTGCCCTGTGCTTGGCACCACCAAGAAGAGCCTGGATCCTTCCTCTTGGCATGTTCCCTTTAGATACTGGCAGACATTGATGAGGTCCCCTCTCAATCATCTCTTCTTGATGCTGAACAGGCCCAGCTCCTTCAGCCTTTCCTTGTGAGATGCTCCCGTCCCTTAATCATCTTTGTTCCACTCCATGGGACCTGATCCAGGAGCTCCATGTCTCTTGTACCGAGGAGCCCAGAACTGGACACAGCACTCCAGGTGTGGCCTCACAGGGGCTGAGTAGAGGGGCGGGATCCCCTCCCTTGACCTGTGTTACTTCCATATTTTCAAAATACCTAATTTTGTTTAACAACATATATTTTGTTGTGCACTGAACTCCCTCAAGGTAGGCACACTTGTTAAAATAGAAGATTGAATTGTGGACTGACAAGTTTCAGTAGATATTCTTAACTGTGTCTTTAACTGCAGTCCTTAAAATTTTGCTTATGGCAACAATTCACTAAAGGTGGCATATGGGGAAATGCATGACCTGCTCATGAACAGCTGTATAGAATAAATTGTCTGAAAGAAAAAAATGAGGCTTCTGATTATGGATAGATGGCATGCATTGGTATCAGTACAGTTGTCTAGGTTCTGTATATAAATTTCAAACTGAATTTGGAATGTGCTTGAGAGAAAGGATCCTCTCATGATACGAGCAGGACCAGTTCTTGCACAACTGCAGTGGTACGTGTCATTAGGGTGAAACTTTGGATTTAGGGCAACATTTTAAACAAGCGGATACTGTCCAAGTTTTTGAAAGACGACTCCTGCAATCTCTAAGTTAGTTCATTTGAGTATCTGTCAAAGCACAAAACCCTTTATGAAGACTGAAAATGGGCCACATAATGCATTAATAGCTATTACACCATGTGCCCTTATCTGGGGAGGCTGGGACAGTGGAAAACCTTACTAATGACTCATTATAATTTCATTTCTTAAAACAAATATCACTTCTGTGTATTTGAAACTTCTAAATGTGTTTTTTCCCTAAACCCCCATAGCTTTGTGGGGTTTTTGGTTGTTTGATTTTTAAATTAGTATTTACAAATGATTGTTTACAAAAAGACCATTCCCTACCACGCCTTCTCATTCTACAAGACTAAAGTAGCCTGCTTCCCTCCTTCAAATTCTCTTAATGCTGCTGTCACTACCTATCTGCAGGCTGCTTGTGCCGTTTGGGGGAAAAATTTACCACAAAAGAAAACTGAGAAGGTTTCTGTGTAACCTGCTGTCTTTGGCTTCTTGCTTTCCTCTGATGAGACCATGACTCCTGGGCTGGTTGCTTTGTCCTCTTGAGCTGCAGTTCCCCCACCTACAGCTTTGGTGAGAGCAGACAAGTAAGATGGGATTTACCACAACTATCATGCAAGACTAGTCTCTGTGACAGATGGTCCTTTTCACAAAAGGTAGTGCCGGTAAACCCTGCTCCCTGTTCTTCTTTCACCATCAAGTCAGGCACCAAACTAAATAAATTGGGTAAAACACTGAAGCTAATATGGCAAGAATAATTTCTTGCTCTATGGTGGGGAGGGGTTAGGTTTGGGATTACCCCAATTTTTAAAAGAGTAACAGTGCGAATTACAGTAATTTTGCTTCTAACCGCTCTTCTGTGCCTTTAGTGTTACCGGGTACAAAGTTTCAGACTCGCACATGAGATGCAGAAAGCAAAGAGGTAATGCAAGAACTACAGGGTACAATTTTAATAACAATACTTTAAAAACACTTTTCACTATGAACACTGAAAAAATACTACAATATAAATCAAGTAAATTCCTTTAGACTTTCAGAGCTAGTTCTATGTAGGCAAGTTGCTGATTAGCCTGAAACTAAGCTGTTTCAGGTGAATTTTGTAAATCCTCTCTTCCTCCTTCTCTACCCTGTTCCTACATCAATTCTTTTGAGTATACTGCTTCTAATAAAGCTGCTCTGCAAATTTTAAGTTTGAAATTTTTGAGTAAATGTCCACTTTATCTCCAGGCAGGTCATATTTCCAGCTGAAAATTACAATCTCTGAAATGTGCACATGGCTTTTAGGTTTTTTGAACTAGCTACTGTATTAACCTTAAATTTCTAGTGATACATCTGAAATGCAAGAATTGTAGCCTGTTGGACTGCAGTCTCTTCTTGGGGAGCAAACAGTTTGCAGTAGGACACCTGTGACAGCAGAACTGGTGCCTATCAAATACCTCACGGCTTAATGCTTCTCTGTACCATGCAGATGCATGCAGAAAACCACTGAGAATAGTTGGCCTAACCTTGCATTTGGGAAATGTAGGGATTTCATCTCTAGTGCCATAAGGGATACTTAGTAATAGCTGTAAAAATGTGAATTCTTCATTTTCAGCTGTCTAAAAATCACACATTCAAGCATGTTTAGTACGGTGTCAGGGTTTGTGAAGTTCAGTTGCAATATTGAGCACAAAAATAGAACCCCAAGAACTGAAGAGAATTCAGCAGATGCACAACATTCAAGTCTTCTCTGAGCTCATTGCTGCAGTACTTGGAATATCCCATTTCCAAGCTAATAATGCTGTATTCATGTAATACATGGGGATAGTCTTGAACAGAAGCTGTTGAGATGCCCATGTGAGAACATCAAAATGAAGGAGGGAGATGTGCCTCAGACAGGCTGTCTCCAGTGGAGCTCCCTGAACTGTGCAGTAACACACACCTCTTCCTCACCATTCTTCCAAAGAAACTAAGTCTGTCTCCTTTTAAGCTGCTAATAAGCTGCTTTCCCCATTCCTCTACTTCCTTCTCCCTTGCCTTCTGACAAGAAAAGCAAAAACCCCCGTAACTGCATTTATGAAAGTGGGAAAAGGAGAACATGAATTGGTGAGGCCAGTGCTGCCAATTCTGAGTGTGATGGACTCAGGCTTTAGCGTCACATTGTAACACCAAGAGGGCCAAAGAGCCTCTAGGCCTCACTTGATGAAAACTGATGCAGCTGTGGCCTGAATCCCCCCTACTGCAGTAGCTGGCATTTACTCAACTGCTTCAAGGAGCTCCAGTCACATTTTTTGAAATTTTTCAACGCTGGGGGCAAGAAGAGGTAAGTGTCATACAGCTATACTGTGTACACTGCAGTCTCCGCTAACAAGGGGGCTCTCTCCATTGGTATTGCTTTTTGGTCACTATGGCGGGTGTCTTGGAGGAGATGTAATGAGGGAGAAAACTAGGTCACTCATCACTAATCTGCTTCCACTGATGTCCCTCTCTGTGCCTGGCTGACTGGAGATGTTACCAGCTCAGCATCTAACTGTGAGGCTGCTTCTCTGCCACCATGTCCTGCCTTTACCTCTGCTCCTGCCATTTCAGCAAAGGCTGTGGCAGGGTAAGAAAGACTTCTTTTTCTGGAAAACTGTCAGGTGTAGCACATAACCAAAAGGAAATCAATAGCGGTGTATCTGGAATGGGATTTCCATCACATCACAGTCAGCCAGTTACTGTTATTTGCATTAAACACTATTGTTACTTACTGTAACTGTTGTTTTAATTCCCTCTTCAAAGGAAAAATACTGTACTGGAAAGTTAGTGCGATAAAAAGGGTGAAGAACACCTGCTGTATCTCTGTGAAGAGCAGCATAACATAATGCTTAATATAATAAGTAAATTGGCCTCAATAAGTTAGGCTTTAAATGGCAAGCTAACCTTTATCATTCATGCATCGTTGATATGTATGTGTTGGTATGTTCAGGCCCTCTCCAGGCCTGAACAGCAAAACCAGCTTAAAGGCAGTAGAAACTAGAAAGAGGTTGCCATCTATTTTATCTTTTGTAGTTTTGTTTTGTGTTTCTATGACTCCTTGAAAAGCAGTCTGTCCTCGACTCAGTTGTTTTCAGTATCTGTGTTCATAATCTAGCCATGCTGCATGAAGACATTCATAAGGGAACGGCTACAAAATAGCCTTAGACGGTACCAAACACCTTAAAAGACCTGACAATTGCCTCGGTCTCAGTTAAATCCTGTCCTCATCAGACCACAGTATAGCCTAGGCACATGCTTTGTGGCTTTGGAGATATCCAGCCAGTTGTGAAATACTATCAAGGAAGAAAAGAAAATGAGAAGGAGATTTCCTTCAGAAGAGAGATGCCAGCCTCTGTAATGTTATCTTATTTATAATGTACTGGTGTGAAAAAAGGTAGTGAAGGCACTGGGGACTTAAAAGTGCTAACAGCAAATGATCCTGACTACACCTACCTGCTCAGTCCTGTAGTCTGGGATGCTGCCAACAGAGCTGTGTTAGACTCATCCCAATCCCAGGCAGAAGCTAGGACACACCCACGGTGATACCTCATTTATTTTAGCGGAAACTCCCACGCCTTTGGAATCACAGGACTTGCCCTACTCATTTGCCTTCCAAGCCAGTTCCTGCAGCCAAACTCTGTTTGTGACAGAGACAAGTCTGTATGATCCTGCCTAGGGACACTGTATATTCCCCTGGGTTGTGTTTTCTTACTGGGAGAAGTCAGGCACACGGCCTGCTGGTACACACTCAGCAGGGAGCGTGGCCCAGCTGCTTTTGTCTGGCCTGTACTTCTGCATCTGCCCACTTAAGAGGGTCCCCTGGCAGAGTTAAAAGTTTCCCCAACCTCATGGGGCTCTGTGGCACACACGCTTCCTCTGCACTGTGTGGTTCCTAAAGACAGGCAGTGTCTGAGCAGCCTAAGCAGGGAATCTGTTCCTATACATCTAACATTAAGAAAGCAAATCACCTCTTTTTCTACCTATAGCAGTCTTCCATTTCCTTGAATTTAAACAAGTATAACTGAACTTGACTATGAAGGACCATAATAGCTCTGAGGATACTACATTAATAATATAGAAGTGAACATAATGCACCTTTGCTTACATTTAACAGGTTCGATCTACTCTTAGTAGGCAACAAAAGCTATATTTTCTTTTAAAAGCTGATCTGGGCAAAGGTATGGGAGTATGTTCGCAGAGTTTTGGGGATATGGGTGTTTTCTCTCACTGACAACAAGGAATGTCTTCAAAGACACTGATTCTTCTCCTGTACTTAGCACTGGTGAGGCCACACCTCGAGTGCTCTGTCCAGTTCTGGGCCTCTCAGTTCAGGAAGGACATTGAGCTGCTGGAACGAGTCCAGAGAAGGGCAGCAGAGCTGGTGAAGCATCTGAAGCATGAGTCCTAATGAGGAGCAGCTGAGGGAGCTGGGATTGTTTAGCCTGGAGAAAAGGAGGCCCAGGGGTGACCTTACTGATATTTAGAACTGCCTGAAAGGAGGTTGTAGCAAAGTGGTGGTCGAGATCTCTCAGACAACTCATGACAGGACAAGAAGATGTAGCCTCAAGCAGCAGCCAGAGAAGGTTTAGGTTGGACATTTGGTAGAATTTCTTCACAAAATGAGTGATTAGACACTGGAATGGGCCACCCAAGGAGGTGGTGGAGTCACCGTCCCTGGAGGTGTTTAAGGAAAGACTGGACGTGGCACTCAGTGCCATGGTCTGGTTGACGCGGTGGTGTTCAGTCACAGGCTGGACTCGATGTTCTCAGAGGGCTTTTCCAACCTAATTGACTATGTGGATGTAAGCGGGCAAAGCTTTGGCTTAAAACTCCTTCTGATACCGTAATCTCGTGTGACAAGCGAACAATCTTGCAAACTTTACTTACTTAGTCCCGGTAGCGAACTGAGCACAGGCCGGGCCTGAGGCGGCCCCGCGGTCCCGGCCGCCCCTCACAGGCTGCTCCCGCCCGCAGCCGCCAGGGGGCGCGCTGGCGCGAGCCGCAGGGAGCGGCTTTGTCCCGCCGGGACCAACCGCCGCCTCCCGGGGCCTCCGGGCCTCCCGCCCCGCCCTGCNCTCCCGCCCCGCCCTGCCCGCCGCCACCGCCTCCCTTTTGCTTTCGGTTTTTCCCAGCTGACAGCCGGCGGCCCGGCCCGGCCATGGAGAACGGCGCCGTCTACAACGAGACCACGGAACCGGAGGCGAAGGCGCCTCGCCGCCGTCCCTTCGGCTGCACCCTGCGGCACCTGTGGGGATGGCGGCTGCCGGTCAAGGTGGTCCAGGCGGTGAGTGCCCTCCTCCCCTCCCCGCGCGGGACGTGCCCGGCCTGGCGCGGAGGGAGCGCCGCTGGCAGAATGGGGACCCGGGGCCGGGGAGAGACCGAGAGTCTCCCGGGGCTGCGCCCGGCGGGGCGGGGGTGCCCCGCTCTGGGATGCAAACGAGCGTGTCGTGATGACCTTCGGCTTTAGGACGGTCCCGCGCCGCTTAAAAATTAAACTCCTCGATGGTCCCGCGCAGGCTGGGGAGATGGCCGCACACGGGCTTCGAGGGAATGGATTCTGCCGCTCGGAAAGGGCTGGCTCCGCCGGGAAGGTGTCCTGACTTGGGACATGGCATGGGGTGACTAAAGTTGTGCAGACTTGTAACTCAGGTGGAAAGCTGGCGTGGTGCCTTATAATGCAGGTTCAAAGTGGTTTATGGTGGGGAAGTGATGGGAGCGTTCGATCTTCATGTCCGAGCTGCGGGAGTAGGTGCTGACATCTGATGGTGCCGGGGTTGTGTGCCCGAGGCTCGGTGCTGCAGCCACCGTGGTCCAGCGGCCTGCTGGCCTTACACACCAGTCACTCAGGCTTAAAATCAGAGGGAAGCCTTACAGGAAATGTAGTGGTTTCTTCTGAGGGCCGGATTGGATGAAAAGAGGAGGAAGAAGCCTTTGGTTGAACCTCACCATAGGGCAGTAGAACAGGGAAGGGCTTTACTGGGTCATGAGCTCCAGACCTTCCTCTCTTGCTGCTCCTGCAGCCCGTTCTGAGCCTGTCCGTGCTAAAGTTAAGGAGCTCATTTCTCCCACGATTTGTGGTGGAAAATTGCACCAGAGATGTGTAATGTTGATTTGAATTCCATTGCATGAGACCTCACTTCATGTCAGGCAGCCCTGGGCCCACTAGGAAATAAAAGGCTTATATTCTGCTGGCTTTTTTTACTACATGTAATGTTACTCTTGAATTAAGCAGTTGGGCTCCTGGCGCAAGCTCCTGTTTGTTCTGTGCTTGGTGACCGGCCCTTTCAAGATGTACCATTGTGACTGCTGATAAGGACGTGAGGAGCATCATTCTTAAGTACTGGCAGGGAAGGAGTGAAACCCGTGGTAAAGGGCAGCTGGCAGCAAATATGTGTCAGCGTGCATTTTACAGCCAGCACAGTGGCTTTTGAGTCATATGTGTCATGCTCACAGGAATTGTAGGTGATTTCCAGCCCTTTCTCATTACTTCACCATTGCAGAAAAGAGGACATTTGGGTTTTAAGCTTCATCTAACACACAGTCAAAACCCTCAATCAGAAATATTCTTTACTGCTTATAAAGATAATGGTAACATTGCCAAAAATAAAGTTTTCTAAGAGTGCTTAAAAAATCACACCCAAAAATGCTTTAAATAAATATAAAGCAACATAAACTTTTAATTCATCTACTGGAGATTATTAAAGTGAGATCTGCTGGCTTCTGCTCCCTGACAAGCAGAACCTTTATATAAGTAGATTCACTGACTAAAATAAAATAAGTGATTATGTAGGCAAATTTACTGGTGTACCAAAGCCCTAAACTGCTTAATTATTTAAAATGCTTTCTAGGTAGAAAAAAAGAAAAATTATCATTGTCCTAAACAGGATGAATAGTTGCTTCACATGCTCTTAAATAATAAGCAGTTTATGGCCTGCACCCATTTGTCAGTGAGGGGGATAAGAAAATGGAGTTGTAGTTGTTTGCCCTCCTAATTTCCAACATTTTCTCCTCCTTTTTTGTAACCTTTATCAAAATGCACAGATCTTGAGTTCTCAGTCAAAACGCTCTAAACAAGCCCCAGAAATTCCTGAAGGTGGAAGCCTCAGTCTCTGCAGTAAGAAGAAGGTTCCTGTTGTAGGAAAGTGTTGATTTTTGGAAATGCCAGTGATGGTAATTAACATCTGTTGGCTTTGTGTTACATTAGTGGTTGTTGCTGGGATTATGCCCTGGTAATTGCTTGTGTGGACTGCTAAACAGGGTATTGCAATCAGAAAGTGGGCTCTGTTCAGGTGATTGAGTGTTTTACAAAATACTCTGAAATCACCTTCAGAAAACTGGCTTCTAGACCTAAGAAATACCTCTCTTCAGATAAATAATGGCATACATTGTAACCTTAGCCAGTTCTTTTGAGCGAATGAAACAAGGAAAATGTGACTGCCAAAATGATGCTGGGAGGCATGTTATTGCACAGGTTTCTAGAATGTTGTTGTTTTGGCTTTTTTTTATAAAAAGGTGGGATGTTTTTGTTAGTCCATGAGTGGTTCAAATTCTGCACAAAGGTAAATGGCACAGTGTGTATTGTGCCAAGACTGAGGTAGAAATGAATTCTTACCTAAAGCAGGATGAGAAGTCATCAACTGTTGTTTAACTTTAGTCAAAATGCCCTAGCTGAAAAGGAAAATTCAGCTCCCTTTTGAGCTGATAGTAGCTCCAGTTGTACAGACTTAATAGAGAATTAATATGTGCACCCATCTGAACTAGAAGATACCGTACTGGGAACCCCACTGCCAAGCATCTTTACAGGATTGTTGGCAAGTTCATTGATCTGCTCTGTTTTTGCAGTATTCTTTTGTAGTAACTCACTTGTTAAATCTTCTTTACAAACCTGACACTTGTTTAGAAACTTCCAGCAGTGATGTCAATATTAATGAATAATTTCTTGCTGGTAAGAGACAAATGAAGATGTTTAATTTCTGGTGTACATACAGACAGATAGGACTAATAACAAAATTTTTAAAAGTCCAAAAGAACTGCTTCTCTAACAGTGATTTTGGTGTTTAAAACTATTGTTTTGTAGTGGTAGTAGGACAACAGAGGAATCCCTTTTTTCCTGATAGTGATATCAAAGAGCAAGTTAAGAAACCCAAGAAGAGCTCTCTGGCGTCTTATAAATGTTCTGCTGATACACTAACTTAATCAAAGCACTTACTCAGAGTTCTTCAAGCCAACTTTTTGAAATTTATGTGCTATATTTTATTACTCAGCTAATTAATAAAAAATTGAATATTGACCTGGACAAGTCCCACACAGGATTCCACTTGGTAAATCTCAATTATTTGACACTGAACCCTTTAGGGTTTTTTTCAACTTGTTTGTTGAACATTGAAGAACTCAATGGAGAAGCTTTTTTCAGTTATTTAAATCATATGATGGTTATCTGGACATATACTTTCTTTTAAGGACAGGTTTATTTTCTTTCTGTTCTGTTTCAGCCCAAGTGAAAGAGATGGCATTCAGTTTCCAGTGCTTATAAAAAGAAATAGCACTGTACATGAAAACTTATCTCACAGCTGACCTTGTGAAAAATATGAAATTGAAGGTCACTGGATGCAGCTATAAGCACATGTTTAGAAATGAAAAGAAAATCCCCCCAAACCATAAAAACTGGAAAGTCAGAGTTCAAAACATTCCTGGACAGCTATTGTAGTTCACTGGTTTAGGTGCAAGTGCTGCTGAGAAGTTTGTGTTGCCAGCCACTGTGGGAGAGAAAGGAAGCCTGATAGTAATANGCACTGTACATGAAAACTTATCTCACAGCTGACCTTGTGAAAAATATGAAATTGAAGGTCACTGGATGCAGCTATAAGCACATGTTTAGAAATGAAAAGAAAATCCCCCCAAACCATAAAAACTGGAAAGTGTAGTGGTTTGATTTGTCAACCCATGACAGAAAGTCAGAGTTCAAAACATTCCTGGACAGCTGTTGTAGTTCACTGGTTTAGGTGCAAGTGCTGCTGAGAAGTTTGTGTTGCCAGCCACTGTGGGAGAGAAAGGAAGCCTGATAGTAATATTGAAGTTTCTCAGCTCCTGTTCTTTCCCTTTCTGAGCTCCTGTTTACTTAATATTGTTGCATTTGCAAAACATGATTCTTTGAAATGCCCTTCTGAGACCTGGCTTAGTAAGGGGAATTTACACTTCCTACAGCTCAATTGTTGTTCTTGTTTTTACTGTCAAAAAACTGAAGCTGAAGACTGGTGATTATTTTCCAAGAACAATTCTGAATATTAAGTTTAGATTTTTTTAAAATGAAGAACTGTCAATCTCTGTATTGCCCTCATACTCTTATTAAAAATGTTATCGTCATTCTTATCAGTCTCAATTTTATGACCCAGTCTGATTCCTGCTCATGGTTTTGTTTTAATTTGGTGAACTCCTTACTACGAGGATCTATAAAGCTATGCCAACTTTACTGGATGAAGGAAACTAGCAAGAAGTGGCCAAAATAAGTGAACAGTTAAATCAAGCAATATTCTTTCTTGTACAATAAAATAGTAGAAAATCCAGCAGCAGGGATATGGTGACTATACAGGACCTAAGTCATGTTCTTTTCTGAAGACATACTGTGGCAGGAAGGTGAAGATAAGTCTCTGCATAGATTAAACGTTGTCCAACACAGCTTGAACAGTGTAAAGTTTCGGTTCCTACCAGAGCAGTAATGAGCTTCCGTCATTACTGGGTCGCAAGCATGTGACTATTGGCCACATGGACTTCCTCTGAAGTTTTATCAAGCTGTAAACTTCTAGGGAGGTAGCTGAGCGTGTCAGTGCTGTCCAGTTTCCCCCACTGCCCTGAACCTGTTAAGATCCAGTTGTTAAGGTTCTTTGGAAATTCCTCAGCCCAAATTAAGGTGCAAACAAGACCAGATGCCAGTCAATAGTATGGCTATGAGAGAGAGAGAGAGAGAGAAGGAAAAAGAGAGAAAGGAAGAAATAGGGAAGGGGGTGGGGGGACAGAGAGGGACAGAGACTGGACAAAATAGTATCACCACTCCGCGGGTCCTACTGGCGTCCTGATGATCCTCTTCAGCTTGTCTTCTCCATGGTGAAGGTCCCCCAAAAGCACAGAATCCGATGGGTATATATGCTCAGGCTAGGTAGG
>VYZQ01028249.1:26674-65358 GCA_013400655.1 Mystacornis crossleyi
TGTGTATCAGTTCTGTCTGTGGAGATCAGTTTAATGGTGTAGTGACTGTAAGGGGTTTATGGGGAGTGTAATGTAAATGGTATATTAAGGAGACAATTTTGCACCCCATGATTGTCAAAGTTTGGACTTGTATGCCAGAATCTTCTTTCAGATGATTTCAAAAGCTGTAACAGTTGCAGGAAGAAACTTGAAAAGCCAGCAGTGAGAGGAATAAGATGAAGAATAAATAATTTCATGAAGCCACCCCAGAAGCAGCAATCTGAATATCAACGGGGAAAACCTTTCAGCACGTTGGTACTGCCCTGGTGAATATTACTTGCCAGATTGTATGCAGCTTGTTTATGCATACATAATACTAAGTTTTGCCAGAATTGTTTTGAACCTCGCTATTTTCTGTGTTTATAAATATGGCAGTAGCTTGAGACTTCTTGCTGACTAGCTCAGTTGGTAAACAGATAAATAAGCACTTGTACCCTTGATTTGCTTGGCAAGCGACAGTCTGTAGGACTGCAAGGAACACTACTGATGGGACACATATCGGACAAGTGACAGATGTGTCAGACCAGATGTTGATGGCTGTAAAAGGAATGAAGTGCTGGAAAAGCATTTTTCTCATGTCTTAGGTAAAAGCAAGACTGCTACGCCTCTCTTCCTCTGAAGAGGAAAGCCTTCAAAAGCAGAGCAAATTGCTGTAAGTCAGGAGATGTTCCAAAATACCAAAGCAAACGAGAAAAAGCTGATTATGCAAAAACAATTCTTGTTTGAGTGCTCATGACATTTGCAGTGTCTCCCAGGCATTAACTGCATTTCATCGATATCCCAGTCTGGCATGTTCCTAGTCCTGTAACCTGTTGTGACAGCATTGAGACTAAGCCCTCCAGAAGCTGGCTGAGCTGTATTTGGGAAAGGAAGAGGAAGCTGTTTTAAGACAAAGGACTGTAATAGCAGGTCAAAGTTGGGGTTTTTCCATTGCTGCCAGTTTCTGGTGAGTGTGAGTTTGTGATATTCTCTCTCTGTGGCCTGAGACTTAAGCCTAACACTACACTTTGCTTGGAGGATGTAAAATTTTGCCAGGTGGTGTGAAGCACCAGGTTAAAGCTGCAGCTTGGCTTCTGAGTTATGCATAGAAGAGATACTCTCTTTTATAGAATTTCCTGTGTTGTAAAGAAGAAATGCTCTTGGACTGGCTTTTTTTTTTCCTTCTATTTATTAGTGTCTGTTTGCACTAAAACCTGATTTCAGTCAGCGCTTGCTGTATCTGTCTCTGTTAACTGGGTGGATTAGAGATGTTCGGTTTACAGGCGGTGTTACTGGAGATACAAAATATCCATAATGAGAAATACCTCCCCTATGATCTGCAGTGTCTTACTTTGGGGACCATGCCCATATGAGTAACATTCCAATGGTCTTGTTTTGGTTTCTTTTTATTGCCTAGAGTTCTACTGAATTTGTTTCCACACCAAGATGTCTGTAGTCTTTAAATCTTCATTTGTAATTAGTAGCTGTAAATATAGTGTAAAATCAACATTGTGCTGCTAGTATTTATCAAGCAATGCAGTACCGTGATTGGACTTTTATCTTAAGGTAATTTTTCCTGTTATTTTTCTCAGCCTGAAGATAAGTTAATAGAGGTCTGGGTTTCGGTTGCTTTTTCTAGAGGCTTTCCCCCACCTGAGTGCTATGTTACTGATGTCCATTCCTGAACTGGAGATACTGGTACAAAAAGGGATTTGTAAAATCATCCCCCTGCCATGGCAGTTTACCTGGCAATAGTCTGTCACATAGTAGTTAAATACTAGGAGCAGGTTGCATGAGGGTTATAGGTTTAAGGCAGTTGCTAAAATATTGCTTCCAAACCAGTTGTTGGCTAACATGCATGGTGGTGCTGTCAATCCTTGCACCTCATAAGGTGTTCCTGCTCTGTTTTAAAATAGTTGAGAAGCAGATTTGTTTGTGTGTGTGCTGTTCTCTGCTTCTGTGAGGTTATTTTTTTAACTTAATCAGCTTCCTATATCCTAGCTTTCCTTATCACTCCTAGCTCCTCTGCCCTCCCAGTCTAGGTGGGGGAGAGGCTTCCTTGCTGCAGTGACTGAGCAGACTGGTCTGCAGTCTTGACAGGCCCCTTTGATGCTTCTGGTGTCAGGTGCTGGCTTGAAATGTCTGTCTCTTAATTAGACTGATCCTAGAGAATGCTCTTGGAGCTGGATTAAACGTCTGGTTCTGCCGGAGCTCTTTGTGTGTGTGGCTGGATGTCTCTTACCCCTCATGCTCTGTCAGCAAAGCCCTTTGCTTGTTTCCCAGCCTGCTTCTTATGAAATCAGCTGATCTTATTTAAACCACCTATTTAAATTGCTTCCATTAAGGTGGTTGATTTTCGCATAAGTGGATTAGGGATTGTTCAGGAGAGCGATGGGACCTCTGGCAGAAATGCTGTTAGATAACAACTGCCTCGAATTTCTTCTGTTGGCAAAGTAAACATCTCTGTACATCCGAACTGGTAGTAAAGCCTGTTGAAAAGAAGCAACTGGCCCAGTACATCTACCTAGGGATTGTCTTCTCCGTTCTTCACCACGGGGCTTTGCAGTGGTGTTGGAGCCTGTTCGGACACTCAGCTTTGGTGTTTTCCAGCTGAACCTGTCCAAAAATATTTAAAGGCTCTGCACCCACTTTCAAGGCTTTTTTACAGTGCCTTGAGAATCAGTGGAGAGGATTTTTCAAGATACGTGAGGACTTGTCCAGTGGCTGGACTGTGAGCTTCTGCTGTGAACATCTGTACTGGGCATTGTATAGATTGTGAATCTTAATTTTTGTGTTTGGGTTTAGCCCACATTAAAATCACAGTGCTACCAGTGCCCTTTGGTTCTGAGTATGGGAAGGAATTGTGCCTTACTGCCTGTGCTCTGTGCTTCAGAAGAGCAGGGAAGGGTTGTGGCCTGTTACAGGTCAGTTCTATCTTTGCACCTTCCAACCTGAAAGAGCAGTGAGCGATTTCATGCAATTCTCAGAGCTCAGCACAAGATGTTTTTGCATAATGGCTGTCGTCGTGATCCTCATTCAAATTAGTGCAATAAAATTATCAAGCTTCCTACACTGAAGGGAAATTCTTTGTGGAATTTTTCAAAGGTTCTATAAAATTGTAACGAATCAAGATGCTGATAGTGCCTTTAAGATGGAAATCTGTCTCTTTTTTTAGTCTATTGCTGTAAACATAAGGAACTCTCTGGATAGTAAATTTTATGCTGGACAGAACTATATACCACTTTTAATACCTTTAAGAATTTAAGTGACTTTTAATTATTATTAAAGCAGGATGATAATACATTAATTTTATATATATAAAGTAAGAATTTTATAGTTTTTTTTTCCAGTGTTGCCTTGAATTTCCATCTAAATAATTTTTAAATGCTTAAATATTTTTTATCATTCTAAACCTGTGATCTTTTTTAATGCATTCATGTCTTCTGATCTAAGAAACTTTGTAAAGTATTTTGTAATCATTTTTTAAAATAAAGGTTTAGTAAATAATTTAAGTGTTTCTTGGCTTTGCTGCTATGATTTGGTGGTGTTGCTATGTAGTTCTCCCAAAGCCAGCTATAGGAAATAACATCATTCTTTGTTCCTGGCTTGGAGGAAAGTGCTTGCATTGTGTTTGCCTGTTCCTGGGGAAGAAGGTCCAACTGGCAAAGCTGGATATTCTCACTGGAAGTTCCCAGGAAGAATGACCTGATAAGGTCAGTATTGCCTCTGACCACCAGATCCACCCACAGTAGTTTGGAGTAAGCTTTACACATGGTCTGTAAGTTACTGTGAGAAGCATAATCCAGGTGCTGCTTCCTATTGTCTTGATTACATGGAATGGAAAAGTACAAAGGGGCAGACTTGCTAAAGGAAGGAGCACAACCTAGCAAAAGGTGCTGAGAGCAAATAGTTTATTCTGGTGTAGAAAATTGCAGGTCACGGACTTGGTTGAGGGAGAGCGGCTTGATCTTTTAAAAATTGTTTAGCTGATTGTCAGCAGTAGGGGGTGAGGAAAAGGAAGCAAACCTGCGTGTTTTGCTTTCTGGCAGGGGAGCGCTTTTTTTGTTTCATAATGCTACAGATTACTTATTACCTGGTGGTCATCTTGTACACAGGAGAATGACACTTCCTTCAATGTCAGCACAGAAATTGGAATGCCACAGTATGTTTTGCTTTATTTTGTAACACGAAAAGATGAAATAATTTAAAAGATGAAATCATCTCTTTGATGAAGTTGCCAGAGATTAGTGTAATCTTAAGGATTCAAAAGGGAAAAAGGTCTCAAATGCTTTCAATTACCTAGATGCAAGAAAACAATGAAGACAAAATGTTGTATTAGAAAGATATGTCAGTGGTGGATTTTACACCGTGAGAAAATAACTCAGAAATACTAGATTTAATAATTTGATGCGTGACCATACAGTTTAATTCATGTTATTGCTAGAATCATGACAACCCCTTTCTCAGGAGCATAATCCAAGTCGGTTCGCTGTAAATTACCAGAATGTAGTGCAGCAGGGCAGAATATGGGCTGGTAGTCCGCAGCTTTCCTTTGTGAGTGCACAGGCACCGCCTGGTCACTGTCCGTCCATCCCTCGTTCCAGGCACAGATGTGTTTCCGTGCTTCTTCTCCTTACAGCGAGGAGCAGGAGCAGCCACCTGCTCTCTCAGCTGCTGTCGTGCAAGAGCCAAGCAGGAGTCACTGCTTGGCTGGGCTTTGGGCGTGACTGCTCCTTGGATTCGGAACGGCTATTCTTAGCCCGCGGAAGGAAGCACAGGGAAGGCCAGAAATGCACTTTGCATTGTTCTGCCGTCTGCACAGGAACCTGCCGAGAAGCTGCAGGAGGGAAGTTTGCCCACAAGAGGGCAAAGACGATCCTGTGATTGAAATTATTTGGTCTTAAGGACTCCGTCCTCTTCCCACCTGTATTTCCAGTGGGATTGAAGCCCTCATGCCCCTCTCTTGTCAGCGTGGCTGCAAACTAAACTGTCCATTTTAGGGATACTCTTTCCAATAATTTTCTTATTTATCAATATGTAGCTTGAAGGATTTTTGGCAATATAATCTAATCAGTATTGTCTCAAGGAGATACTTTGCCTGAACACTATAAAAGGGTTTTACTTGCATTTCTTGTGTTTTGTAACCTGCCAGTAGATGTTTTTAAAAATTGAAGTGGAACTTCAGCTGCATGACAACACCTGCACTTACAGCACTGCACTGCTGCTTTGGAGAACTTTGTGGTCTATGCTGTGGTTTTCAATGAAAGGTCTGTGGATCGTGGAGGGGGAGAGGAATGGAGTGGGGCGTACCTGAGCATTTCCTGGACTCTTGAGAAGTTAAATGAGGGAAGCTTATTATCCAAAAATGCAAATTATGCGTCCTGGAAAAAAAATGAGGGCCCACGAACAGAAATGTTGGCAACCACAGCTGTAAAGCGTGCCAGACAGGACTTCTTGCAATTCCAGTCCTCTCCAGGCATCCCAGTGAAACTTGCTTTGAGCAGCCCACGTGCCCTGATCACTTACTCAGTTTGTTCCGTATGACCTATTATCTCTTGGCTGAATTGTTAGTGGGAAAACAAAATCAGACCTGGCTGTTTTGAAGTTGGCAAGTCCTGAGGTGAGAGTCAGGCTTTGCGAGGAGGTGACAGCACAGGCACATTCTTCTGCAGCCGGACTCGTGCAGCCAGATGGGGACAGCAAATACCCAGTCAGGTATGCACTGCTAGGTGTGCTGCATGGAGGCAGGCACTCTCCTGCAGTGCTAAGCTTGGCGTGTATGTCAGACCTCTCCTTTTAGTCCTCACTTGGGCTTACAGGAAGCATAATATGGTAAGACAAAAAGCATGACATTCTGTTACCATATGCTCTGCCCTTGCATAGAGAGTGGTGCAATGTTGCTCAAAATAATGCAAGTCTGTCTGCACTACAGCTTTCCTTTTAACTACTTCCTTTGCACCAGCTGTTCCTCTCCCAGAAATATCAGTGCTGACGTGATTCTGAAATCCCTGCTCATGCTGAGCTGTAGGTGAGGAAGGGACAGTTACTTAATTGTTCTGTGGCCTCTGCACTCCACTAACCAAAGGTGTGGAGCTGCTCTCCTGATGTGAGCAGCAAGGCATCCTCACAGCACGGAGGACACACTCATCACTCCTATTTTCATTCACACCCATTTTCAGTCTCCTTTCTCTGCCTGCTCAGTTTCAAATGCTTCAGAGCACTGGGTTTTGATACATTGCTAATGCCCTACTTCCCATTCCTGTACCTCAAACCCAAACTAAACCTCCCTATCCGTGCAACTCATAGCAACAAGAGCTTTGGCTAAATTTCTGCCTGCTAGCTTCTCAAAACAGCTGGGATAAAGTGGCTGCAGAGGCCTTTCTGAGGGGGTACAATACAGCCCTAGAAACAACCGGCTCATTAATGTAAGCCTGTTTTCTGCCTCATCGTCCTTTTGCTCAGAAAGGCTTGTTTTATGAATGAACCAATGTTGTCCTTGACTTCATGCAGTTTTGTTTTTTTTTTAATTGTAAATGCTTGTTTCTGGCAATTGTGCCTCTCATCTGAGGGTAACAAGGGCATAATTATTCAGCTCTCATGCATCACAAACTGCTGAGCATGAGGTATTAATGGAGTGCTTTGCTGCCACCATGGCTTAATAGCTACAGCTGCAGCATTGTGCTCTTGTTTGGCAGGGGTTCATGGAAAGGGGGGATGCAGATCATTAAGTTTTATGTTAAGAGTGATTTACAGATGTAGCAATAACAGTAGACTACGCTAGATGGACAAAGCACTTCTGACTTAAAAGGAGCTGTTACACCAGCAGAGCTGTAATTCATACTAGTGGTGGTACAAAGCCCCCAGCACCAGTCCACCTCATATAATCCCCAGTAATCATAATAAAGGAAAGTTGTGTTAGTGTAATTGTGTGTGCTGGCAGGCGGAGGAGGGGAATCATAGCCTACCCTCCCAGCTGGCTTGCAGATGTAATAGAAGGAAGTTGCAAATGGGTGCTTTTGGCTAGCTACAGGCTTTGAGGTGATACCAAACTCCCAGCCCGGTCCCTTCCCATCCACCCAGCTACAGCATCAGCTCTGTTAAGTGCTGAGATACAAGTGCTAGAATGTAAAGGTGGGTGTTGCCCCAGCTCCATATGGAAGGTAAAAGCAGTGTCTCCTCAGCTCAGCCCTGAGATGTTCCACCTGAGAGGCCAAGCTGCCCTGGTAGCTGGTAGGAGGAAGAGGCGCATCTAGAGAGTGAATCAGAGGGGAGGAGTAACTCCTGCACTCTGAGTTGCTGCCGAGATTCACTTTTGCCCTTTTCTTTCTTCATTGGATGTGCAGGGGAGCGTGGCTGGGTAGTAAGGCTAGTCCCATGCAAATAGTCTCCAAGATACACTGTGCTTTTTCCTGCGAGAATGATATTTACTCTCTTGGAGCTGTAAAAGTAGTGCAGAATGAGCGCTGTCTCTCATTTCCTAGCCTGACCTCGTATGCCGAAGGGCTATATGCCTCAAGTCTACACCTGTGGAGTTTTCTTCCCCGTGTTCCAGTTCCTTCTTGTTACAATTCCTCCTGTGCTAAGAGGGCTGCCTGTCTGTGTTGCTCTTGCTAGACAAGTGCAAACATGTAAGAAAAGAACAAGTGGTTCAGACATACTTAATTTAGCAATGACTCTCCATTAGTGGCCTGGGGATATTCCTCCCTGTGGGGAGGAATGCCCCACCACCCTGCGTGGCTACCACGTCATTCACACACATGCCAGCTCTGCCTCAAGAGCTGGTGTGTTCTCCTTGTCTTTCTGGGAGCCCCTTCAGCGCCCACAGAAATACACAGGTGCTTCCTGCACCCCCACACAGGATTGTTTTTCTACACATACCCACACATGCAAGCACAGAGCACTCAGCCTGCTCCTTTTCTGCTGTGCTATTCCTTCTTCTTCCCAGGTTCTTGGCTTGCTGCACAGTTGCCTGCCCGTCTTTACATGCCTTTCCACCTGCCTGGAGTCCCCCAGGAGAATGACTCTGAAGTGACAAATGTGACAGTGCCATGAGCGTGCACCAGGAAGGGCTGAAATCATTGCAGTGCCAGGCAGAGTAACCTGGAGGCTTTGCAGCACCAAGGGTTGGCACCAGGACACCTGGGCATTCTTGTGTTACATTCCACTGCGGGCAGAACTTCTTGTCACGCTGAGGAGGGCAGGGCTGCTGCTCTTTTGCCAAGGCTTTAGAGATTGCAGTTTATTCCTTTCAAATGGTTGTTTTGTGTCTTGCTGTTATTCTAGGTCTGCAAACATCTAAAGAGCAATAAATAAAACTTACACTATCTTGAGCACTCTGAATTCAACTCAGTCCAAGCCAGGATTATCAGAAATTAATTTTAACTGAAGTAAATTTAGCTATGCCCTAATCTTTTTTTTCTCCTTCAAAAGTTCAGGCCTTTACGGCTGGCTAGTGCTCTGAAGGACATACTTCACTCAAACACGCGTCTCACCTGAGAGCCAGCATTTACCCAGTGACAAAACTGCTTTTGAAAATACTTATGTGCCTTTCTGTAGTGCTGTAGTTCAGCAGTATGGAACGCCCAGGTGCTGCTGGAGGTGGCGTTATGTTCAGGAAGCGATACAAAAATATTAATCCAAGGAACAGCACTGTTCTGAGCTGTTCCCCCAGGAAAGGTTGGGTAGTGTTATACTCTGCAGTGACCCCTTGATTTTAGCTCCTTCATCTGCACTTTCTCTTTTAGTTCTGCCCCTCATCATCACCACACAAAAAAGCAAGGTCCCTCGCAGCCTCCCTTTCATGAGCCCTCCCTATCATACTACTGTCCCCTGCAGCACGTTCAAGCAGCCACAGTCAAATCGGGCCTTCGACTATTCAACACTGGCATCTTAAAGCCAAGCTTTCACAGCACTAAGCCAGAACAACGCCAAGGGTTTTGGTATCTAAATTCTGCCTCCATGTAAAACTGAAAGCTCATCTTGGCAGCCACCTCATCCCTGAGGCAGGAAACTCCTGTGATGCTGCAACTCTTATAATTACTGTTTTCTTCTTCTTCTTCTTTTTTTTTTTTTTTTTACAACCTCCATTGCATCAGAACTAGGCAGTATTCCTGNATCTTCCTTCCTGTGAAGTCCTGCTTCTGGGCATGGTCAGACAGCTTCACTTTCACTGTTAGAGCAGCTCAGGCAGAGGTTTGGTAAAGGGCAAAAAGCAGACAGATTCTTTTTTTTTTGCCAACTGGCCCAAGGCAGAGGGACTGGTTCAGGCAGGTGATGAGAGCTTGTTCGATCCTTAATAAATTGGCAAGACATTTACACAGTAGAACAGTGCAGATATGAGATAACAAGAGGGTAAATCATCAGTTGTTTAGAAATATGGCCCTTTTTTTTAACTTTCATGCAAGCTCCTGCACGGTGGGAACCCGCTGTATGTTGATCAGACCCTAGTAACACACACTGGTGTGTACTTGCCATACTGGCCATGAGAAACCGGAGTGCTGGCCCAAGGGACCAGCTGAGGCTGATGGACTGGGCTCACGGACAGGCAGAACAGAAATAAACTCTGGAGTAGCCAGCTGTGGGTCATCAGTGACCTCTAGAAAGGACATAATGCTTTTCCTGTTTGCCAGCTGCCTCTGTGCTGGAAAGAAGTAATTGTCCTCCAGGAGAGGAAGATTACAAGCACTAGTGCCACTTTCTGACCTGCTCCCATGCAGCAGGGTTAAACAAGCCCTGGGACCAGGGACTGGAACCCAGAGCCACCTGTTCCCAACAGGATGGCCTCCCAAGTGTGCGGCCCTGTGTGTCTGCAGGGAGCGGAAGGGAAGCCAAGGGCATGGCGCTTGCACTTGCTCCAGTATGAAACTTGGAACAGCCCGAACAGGTGGGCTGCTTAGGAATATCCTGGAGCTTTGTGGTGAGGGCTCTCTCCTGCCCCCTGGCTGTAAATCTCTGCAGCCAGAAAGAGCAGGATGTGGGCCTCCCTTTCTCTGCTACCCACTTCTGCTCCTACACAACCAGCAGCACCTCCTGGATGCCCAGCAGGGCCCAGTGAATACACAAATCCAGCTTTCCTTGGCTTTCTGATGGCACTCAGTCTAAAAGCAGGTCTGTACTTTGCCCAAGCTGCAGGGATGGCCAAGGCCTCTGGCCAGCACGCAGGCTCAGCAGCAGCATTTGGCTCCACGCTGTCTCTAAGCACAGCGGAGTCCACAGCAATTTTAAGTTAAACAGGGCAGAGCATATGGCAACTTGATGCCACGTTCCACAGCCTGTGGCCACGTTCCACAGCCTCGTGCATCCTCCCACAGCTTTAGCAGAACAGGAAAATCCCAGACACAGGTTATAAAGTGCAGGCAGGCAGTAAAGACACTTCTCTGTCACTCCTGGCAGATCTGCCCTTTAATAACCAGCACAGCCAGAAACTGCTGGTATCTGCCACCACTTCTGTTAGTGTGCAATGCACTCCCATTAGTTCCTCCCATCATAAGCTTTCTGCTAAGGTTTGCCCCTGATCTTCCTTCTCTCCTGCTCCTTTTTGTCCTAGTAAATTCCTAGTCCTCTTCCAGGGAGCATCACTTGGCACCCCCCACCACACACGCACTTCATTACAAGGTGTCATTATCAGGGTGTCCTGCTACCCCCTTTAAACCCCACAGAGTGAACTGTTTCCAAACACTGAAACCAATTCTCAGCAACGGAAAAAGTGTACAAGTTATCCAGGTCACATAACCTGCAGCGTCTTCATCCAGCACCGTGGTCCTCAAGCTTTGCAAAGCCACTCTTCCTCTTTTTATAAACGTTTCATTTCCCCTTCTCATCTTCCCAGTTTCTACCTGACAAAAGCACTATTCATTCTCTAACTTATCTCAACCCCCCAGAGCTCAAACATGAAGTTTCGGTTTTTTCACAGTATGAAACAGCTTGTACTACCAATTTTCATCTCCCAACATTTGCATTTTAATTTTTCAGTAAAAACTGTATGCCAAACTCTATCTGTGTTATCTCAAAGGATAAACTACACTCATCTTGGAGCTGACGAGGATGGACAGCTTTTGGGTGGGATAGTGGGAGACCAGCACATCCAAACACAACGGCAGGGAACAGGTTTTTCCGTGGCTCTTACCTACTGTCCTCCAGTTACAGGATGTACTCTGATACTCCCCAGAGAGAAAGCCACTGCTGTAGTAGAGGAAGGAAAAAAATGACCAGGACAACAATCTGATTCTCCACATCACCCAAATAGCTAACAGAGTTTATTTCTAAAACAGCTGGAATCCCATATTTGACAAAGTTGCAGACAGATGGAGCTTTCAGAACCAGGTTGACACTGAAGGAAACTTCAAACACTTTTTCTGGCAGAGGTACAGCAGAGAGGTGTCGAATTCCCTGCCAGACGGAGCTGTCAATTCAGAGACCCCCGGTGGGGCTGGTGATAACAGCAAATCTGTGCTTTTCTTGGTAGACATGCTTCACAAGGAGGATTTGGGGAAAGCAAGGAAACTTTGGCAGCAGAGATGTCAGTCTTCCAGCCTGAGAGCATCCTGCTTAGGAGCATCTGGTGGGTCTATGAACCCAGCACTGTCACAACAGCCAAAGCTGCACGAATATTTTAGCCCTGTCAACAGGCACAAAACCCAAAAGGGAACCGGTAACTTACATCTCTTGATCCGGTATAAAAAAGTCCACTTACAGCAAAGAAAAAATATTCTTTGGATAATCACAGAACATAGTTCAGAAATTCTTTGGTTGTTAAGACTGCGTGAAATTCCCCTTGACTTTTTTTTCCTCCATATGGTGACAAGTGACAGAGTGATGTCAGAAACTGAAAAAAAAAGCCAGTTTAGAGCCAGGAGAGGGGGCATGGTTCCAGGAGAAAGTGGAAAAAGCCTTTTCTGCAGAGCAAGCTCAGGCTCCAGCCCCAGTCCTTAGCAGGTGCTTGTTCCCACTGCCCCCACAGCACTGAGGTCTCAGCTGCATTCACACTGCCTGCAGCAGAACACCGGCTTCCCACAGGATTGCCAAGGGGGGTTAAAGCTTGTGGGAAGGTTCCTACTGTCAATCTGAGGTGATACATCAGGAGGTGAAGGAGAAATAACACAGTCTCTTTCCTCTGGGGGAACAGGAGAGGTTGTATCCTTAAACATCTATCGTATCAGTCCAAATTAAAGTCAGACTGCTGATTTCCAGAAACGGTAGATAAGTCAGTCTTGGCAGGAGGACTGGTGATCAAGCACCCCTGTTGCAAAAAATTAGACACACACAGGGGGGTGTGTGTGTACCTTCTTCTGCAGATATTTTCACTCAAAGTGCCCAGAATGAAGACCCTTGTCTTGTATGGCCATTTGACTGGTCCTGTGCAGGCAGGGCAAGGAAGGCTGAACTACCACTGACAGTGCTGACAGTAGATTCCCAGCTGAGAAGAATGTCTGTTCTCTTAAGCCAGAGAGCCTTTGAGCCATGCGCAATTCAGGTTGTTAAAAAGAAAAAAGTGGCTCATTTCTGACTAAAAACAAAACGTATCATCTGAAGGTAGGGGGCGGAAGTTGAACATTGTAAAAAATATGAAAGAGCCAATATGAAATTAGCAACAGTATACCTGCCTATAACATAGTTTTATTTGAATAATCCTCTGTATTAACGTTAAAGCACTTTATCTTGGAGTGACTATATGTACCTTCATCCACTAAAAACAGACTTTTGTCCATTCAAATTGTTTCCTGCTCTGTGTTGCTCTAAATAGGGCACTTTTGAAAAGGAATAGCAGAAACTGTGCACCATGAGGAGGGGGATTCTTACCTCTCCATGTTATCTGCTTAGTTATTTTCATTTACTTACTCAAAATTTTTGACACTTTAGCAGCTGGCCAATTTTATGTTGTCAAAGAATTAAAAATAAATTCTAAGTAAAGATACATATATTAGTATGGGGAAAAAATAAGGTGGCAACAAATAGCAATATATGTTGGCCTGCCGTGAGGCACAAAAAGAACTTTCTGAGAGAGCCATTAAATTGCTTAATAGTATTGATGCAGAATTTCAAACAAGCAGAAAAATATATAGCAGGCCAGAAAATGCTTTTTTCTCCAGACTGTCCCTGGTAAACTGTATAAACCCAACTTCTGCTGCACCATCATGCAGCTGTCTCGACAGAATAAACCAAGTTCTACTTCACTGCTAGACATGAAAGGAGAAGCACCAAGAAGGAAGAGAGGCCCACGCTTCCTTTTTTCCTGCAAAGAATTCCCAGCTCACCAGAGACGGACTGCAAAAGGAAAGACAAAGGTGCCAAGAAGGCATTGTCTCAGCGCTGAAGTTACATAGAACTTCATGATGACACCAGGTTGGACAAAACTGAACTGTTCTGTCTGTCCAGGCTCTGGGCAAGAGTCCCCAGGAGCACAGATTCCAGCTGAGGCAGAGGAAGTGACAAAACCACATGTAAGAGAGAGAAAGAAGCACATTGCTCCATTCACAATGGGCTTTCCATAAACACTGTTAGATTACAAAGAGAATAATTTATAGCAAATGCATAGACATTTTCTACAGAAGAGGTCTTACGGTGAAAAGGAGAAAAAAGAAGACCCCACAAAACAATAAACATATATTCTTGGGTACATATTTTCCTGTATTTGGCATGGGAAGTTTTTAAGAATGATCTTTGATTGCTAAAAATTCATGGAGAAAATCCCCAATTTCATCATGTACTGTTGGGGCTTCGAGGGAGTGTTTGCAGTGATGTATTCAAGTCGCAGTTCATAATTTTTGATGCTGGCTGAGCTGATGTTAGAAACAGTCCACAGTTCTGATAGAAAGAGGTAACAAAGGCTTGGGTCAGCTTATCCCAGGCACAAATTAGTTTGTAACTGTTCCTTTGTTAAACATATAATCCTTGGAAGTTAAGAATCAGGTGGGAATTTGCAGGATTTCCCTTGTGTAAACAGATGGAGGAAATAAGAAGCAATTTTTCCATCCCTCTGAAAGGAGAGCCAAATGACTGTCCAAATGAGTTTTAAATGCACTTATTGCAAATAGCTGGAAATGGCCACAGCCCAGCTTGTGAGACAGAAGTTGTCTTTCTCCGAAACAAGCAGGTTCTCCATTATAACCTTCTTTGGGTGGGGGGAGGTGGGGGGAGCAAAAAATCTTTGGTTCACAATGTTGTTTTGCATAGGCATTCAAGTAGATCTTCCAAAGCTACCAGCTTGTCCAGGCTAGTAACAAAATACCCATGGCTCTCTCCTCAGTAGTGGACGCTCCTCTTTGGTATCCTGTTTTGTAAGGCAGACGTCTTGCACAGATGATGGAGTCACACAGATGCATCTTTGAAAAGGAAGACAGTGTCACTTGTGTTGCCACAAACAAATTCATCCAATTTATTAAGCAACACACTGGAAACCTTCTTTTGGTAAGGGGTGGGGAAGGGAGAAAAGAAAGTGTTGCTATGTTCACTATTTGCTAGAAGCAAATTATTTTGCTCTCGTAGTTATTTGTTAACAGCTGTCAGTAGCTGTGATAATGTCTGTGTTGACAGAAAATTTGGAATTATTGCTTTTTGAGTAGTTCTGAGTCACAACAACCAGGGCATTAATAAACCCTCCCAGGTAGACACAGCCCTGTGCCAGAAAATATAAATATTCATTTTGGGAAGCATTCTGGCAGTTACTAAGCGTGATACTCACTTGTTGACTGTGTGATGCACGAAACCTTGTAGGATGACCACATGCTTATAACACAAAGTATTGTAGCCAGGAACCCGAAAGTCTGGATGAGAAAACAAACAAACCACAAATACTTACAGAGCATTAGATGACACATATTCCATGCATGTATGGACACTTTTGTATATTCAGCTACATATTTTATGGGATTAACAGACCCAAAAAAGGTGCTTTTTTTAACTCCATTCTGCCAAAAGACTAAAAACCCCAAGGTTTTCATCGTATAACAGCAGCTTATGTCTTGTCAAAACAATGACTGAAAGATAGACTGAGATAGACACAAAGAGAGAGAAAAAGCTGGACAACAGCATGGAGATTCGACATCTAAACTTCTCACTAGGATTCTGTAACAAAGACAAGACTGTTTCTAGCACCTCAGATTACTGCTCTTTTACTGCCCCATTCAAACAAGTCTTTCTCTGTTGTCTGCCAAATAAACAAGTCAGGTAGGTCTTCTAGTCTGTTTGCATCATCAGGACTAAGTTTCTGAAAGTAATTCTTTATTCTGGAGGAGTTGTATTTCAGGTCCTGCTGCTGTGAAAATACTGTCACCCACACTTGGAAGTCATCTCTCTCTGTAAAGCCCTCCAGCCAACAGAGGCAGAGATCACCTGCCAGTAATTCAGATCAGGGCCCCAGTGGGTTTTAGCTCAGGGGAAATTATCTTGAACATGGCTCTGTTCAGGAGCAAGAGGCATCAAAAGCCAAAAATGCGGGTGAAATCCTTCGTGTGACTTCTAGGTGCTACAACAGTCTTTTGTCAAAACTTAATTGTCCTAATTCTTCAGCCAAACACATTAGTTCATATGAGTTAAAGCAGAAGCCTTTGGTTTCAACACTCTGGCAGGACAAATACCAACTTTAATGGTGAGTCCAGTGTCTGACAATAAAATATTTTTGTTGGCACTGTGTTACAGAACAGTCACTGAAATGAGCTAGAAGGGAGTTCACCCAACCAAGACACAAGTAAGGCAAGTCTGCAAGAAAACAGAGGTAAAGTGATAGATTTCCAATGTCCTACTTAGTATGTATTGCAATTTCAAAAGGGTCAAGCCTAATAAACACAATCTTACCGCTCCAGCCACAAGTCCAGTTATATTGTAACTCTTGGCTGCTGCTACAATCGATCCAATGAGAAGCAGAAGTGTACCAATTAAGTAATGAAGAAACTCCTGAAAAGACAAGCACGGCAATGCATCAGAAGGGAAACTTATGTGGAAAAGTGTCTAGATGTGTCTCAGAAAGAAAATAAGTTGGCAGAGATGACTCAAATCCTCAAACCCAGAGGACAAAACACAGTCAAAAGGAAAAAAAAAAAAGGGCAAAACAAAACAAAAAACCAAAACCCCAAACCCAAAACCTCACCTTGTGAGTGGATTTTATACCAAACCTCAGTTCCTGTTCAAAAAATAAGAGTTTGGGTCTACTAATGTTACTGAAATGAGATTTACTTACTGGGTATGGGTGCAATCCTTTCAATTCAGCACAGTACATTGTTTTATTGCATCAAGTGTGCACCTTACTTAAAGACATGTTTCTGGAGGAAGGAAGAAGCCTTAAGGATATATTTCTCCAGCCTATATGAAATGGCGTAAGTGGAAAACCAAATGCTCCTACTTCTGATAATCTCGGAAAGTAAGCACGGAATCTACCGCTGCATTTACCAACAACTTACATTGACCAAGACTGGAAACAGGAGGGAAGCCACCAAGAGCACAGCTGCAGTAAAACATGTGTTGGTATTTTCTGAGAGAGGACCAAGGACTTTTAAATCCTTCTCCAGTGTCATAAGTATCGGTCCAGGAGTCAATTTTACCTTGTAACAAGCAGGAAGTATCTGTGGATTTAGGTTTTGAACCCTCACAAAGCTTATGACAACCAATACAGGTGTTTGCAGAGTGAACATGGGTTGTTTCTTGTGCGTGGTGGAGTGGGCAGGTGGGTATCTGCTTCCTTTATCTGCGTTGCACTACCAGCATGAGCCAAGCAAACAAAAGGGAGAGGAGAGATTCTGTCTCAAACCAGAAGATAGAATATAGTCCCAAAATGAAATTTTCCAAGGAAAGCCCAGAAGATGAACAATCTACCATACCAGTTTCACTCTGCTCAGGTGTTAGAAAGAGCTGACAAGGATTTTTCCTGTAAAGTAGGTTCTGAGACCACAGGTTATTTTCCTAATTTGTAAACTTGTTTCAGGTAATCAAAATCTCAACCCGTGCATTTGCCAGAATAAATTATATGCATTAGGAGGCTTCTCTGACTAGCCCATGACGCAGCAGGCAAATGGGACGTGCCATTGCCTCCTCAGAGACATCAAATAAAGCAGTGTACACAGGCTACTACTTTAGAGGAATCCAAGGGATGGGCAAAGCTGCAACAGAATCATCAAAGGCTACATTAGGTGGAGAACCAACCCCCGGCGGGGCCAGAAGACTGCCCCTCTGGAGAAACACTTCCAAGCTTTGAAAATGTCAGCAATGAACAACCTCTTGAACCACTTCAGCTTTACTGGCTGCAAATCACGCCCCTGATTGCAATGTAAAGATTCTGCCAGGAAATTCATATGAATGCTAGCTATAGTTTCCCAGACTCTCTCACGTCTTCCTCTTCTGTTCTAAAGATCCTTAAATGTGACTGAAAATGAGGTTGTTTGTTTTGTAACAGAGCAGCAGTGTTCAAGCATCACATCCCATAAAGCTTTCTGAAGCTGAGCAGCCACAAACTTCAGTGCCTTAAACTCACTAGTGGCTCTGGAACACAGAGGAATGATTAAACACACAACAGAAAAAACCCAAAAGCAGCCTATGCAGAGGCAAAAATAGCATAGTCCTGTCACAGCAATGCACACGTTAAATGCTGCTGTGCAAAACTGTTAGTTATTAGCTTACTTCAGTCCTCTATTTCAATCTCTGCGTCTGTATTATCTCTAGATAAGTAAGGACATTTAGAAACAGAGAGTGGTGGCACATATTTGGAAAAAAAAGTTTAACCATATTCTTCAGCTAAAAAAAAGAAAGAAAATTATATTTTTCTCTCTGGTTATAAGTGGATGGAGGGACAAACTGTTATCTTAGATCTAAATTACTTACGTAGCTTCCATTAACCACCACCCAACCACTTCTTGGATTTCAAAATTCCTCTCTGTCTCTCCAGCTGGCTTTCCCCATTCCTTTGGTCCTTCTTCAGTGGAACTAACAAATGTAAGGGAGGCATGTTCTGAGAGGTTGTTAAAATCCATCATCCCACACCAGGATGCAGAACTCCTCTGTTACCTGACCTGAGCCAGAGCTACTGAGGAAGTTCTGGTCTCACATTTTTGGTGCTGCTTATTGGTTCTCTGCTAGGATATGAGAGATGAATGTGCATGGAAAATGCGGGAATGAGGCAGAGACATCCTGCAGGATATCCCAGCAATGGCCAGGCTACGGCAATCTTGCTGAGGCTCCTATTTTTTGCTATTGTTTAAGTTACCTAAAACCATACCAAAAAGAGACACATCTGATTTAAACAGCACTCACATACTTTAATTTGGGACAGGATGAAGTGCATGAATTCTAACACAATGATTTGGTACTTTAGCAATCCCTGAGCTGCTATAAATGACCTGAGCTAGGACCCATCTGCTGAAGGCTTGATGACCAGTAGCTTCTTCTCAGTTGTCTCTTAATAAAATTATTTCCTCCCATGGAGTAAATCTAGATTTGTATCTGTGCAAAGCAGGGCAGACTCAAATCCAAATCAGCTGAAAAACTTACAATTACAGAATCTGCTGAACTGAATACAAACAACAAAAGGATTTGGATACAAGGCAAAAAAGAACTGAGTGAAAGACAGCCTATCTTTGTGAGACAGCACAAGAAAATGGACTGAGAAAGTGAGACATCAACCCCCAAGAGAGGAGAGAAACCCAGGCTTACCGCGAGTGGCCAGCTAACACAAGTCAGCTTCCTGTAGACTCTGAAAATGTGCATGATGTAAAAGAACAAAATCATAACCAAATCGCACATGGTGACAATCTGAAAGAAGCTGTATGCACTGTAATCTGTCCACGAAGAATTATTTACACTGATGAATCCAATCAGCAGGGAGATCTGGAAGACAAAAGGTGCATTAAAGGTTTTCACTACTGTGCTCAGAGGGTCATGGAGATGATTTTAAGCACAACAAAATGGCACTTAGAAACAGAAGACAAATATCTAATGTAAACGGGATGGTCCCAACAAAATGGAGGACAAAGAAACTAGCATGATAAGTATTTAATTTGCTGACAGATGAGCTGAAGCAACCATTAGGACTGGGGAAAGGGGCAACGGCCAGAAGGAAAGCAGCAGTTTCAGCCTGAAGAACTTAACTTGAAGATGGCTCTATGCACAGCAGAAGAGGTCTCAAATAGAGAAAAGGAACCGAACACCTGGAGTTGCACCAATGATTGAAGCATCTAAACCCCACAGACTTTCAGAAGGAATTCACTGAAAGCTGTGAAAATGGAGGTGTCCATGAACCAACACGCACCTTCACCTTCATTTAGTGACGTTTCTCACATGCAAAATCAGAGGACCTGAGCTAAGTTTTACTCTTCCTTTTCTGCCACCTACAGAGCAGAAGTATTAGTGGATTGTAAGGCAGTATCAGAACAAATAATATAAACATTTGGAGAAACTGATTAATTCACCTCACTCCCAAAACTTCTATAAGTTAACACTGCCACATAAAACTATGAAGCATTATTGTACAATTTCTTTCAGCTGTAGGCTTGCTAAGAACAAAAGCTATTTCATTTTTTAATCTAAAGCTACTTGTTTATTTTACTGATCTTGCTGCTTCCACCAGCCTGGCTAACCTGGGTGATCCAAATAAATCTACTGAGAATATACTAAAATATTTTTTTATTACAGACCCTGTCAATGCATGCTTTCAGCCACTGTAATTTTTAGTTCATCCAAAGTCAGCCAGAAGCTGTAATGATTCACATTTTAAGTGTTTCTCCTAGACATTAAAAAACTACCTGAGGAAGCCAGCACTTCAAGACTGCACCATCCTTTCATGCACACTCATCTTCCAAACTCCTAACCAACTGCATTCATTATCAGAATAATTTCCTTAAGATTAAAGGAGAAAAAAAAAACCCCAACGCCCAAACAACATAGCTTAGATTCTCCCCAAGTGTCAGCCAAGTTTCACCTGCTCAGATCTAAGTGGACAGGCTAAATATATGCAAGCATAAGGGCAACCAAAGACTCTGTAGGTAAGAGTTTCACAAGGACCTGTCACCTTCACCAAACTCCATCTAAATAGCCACATCAATGTCTTGACAGTGAAACACCTCAAAACGGTGGCTTCAAAGAAAAAACTCAGTGCTCCGGGTTCTTTCACACACAAGTGGTTACTCTGTTGTCAGACCTGGTCCGGCTCCATGACTTTTACGGTGGCAGAGCGAGGAGTTGATATGAGCACTGTAAGTGATGCTCAGTCCAAGCCAGCGACGGGCTTCTGCACTACAATAAGCCTACATCTCCTCTCACCTTTGAACAGACACAGGGCAGGGAAGACAGGACTTACAGATGCAGGGCTAGGTCACACTCCCTGCTTCTCAAGAATGGAGGTCACATGTGCCTTTGAAAATGCATGGTACTGCTCAGTCCCTGTCTCCCCAAATAAGTTCCTGCCCTCTGGTTTGGGAGTGTAACATCGGAGCGTCATCCTGCATGTTCAGTGCTTCTGTCTGTACCACGCCTGACCTCCGGGTCTCACTGCCTCGCCTCTGGGGACTCCAAAGGGCATGGAGTCTCACATCTTGTGTGTAGCACAGCTTTCCGAGATGCTACATTTGTTAGAAGACAACAAGGCAGTGCTCTATACAGTTCAGCATTTAAAGAACTCTGCCCAAGTTCTTCCATTCTGAGATAATTTGGATGCAGTTTTGTCCAATCTATGTCTACATCCAGCAGGTCCACATTAAGCAGAGGTTTCTTGAGAGGCCATGCTGTCTGTCATCCTCTCCTTCCCCCTAATTTCACTTCCTGTCACGTACTGGCTCCTCCACTGACCTGTGCTGAGCCACCTCAGTGAACTAAGCCGGCAGAAAAGAGAACTACTGAAAATCCCCTTTACTCCGGCTCAGCCATCGTGCAAGGCAGGATCAGGTGAGCAAGGGGGTGTGAAGGAGAACTTGGGACTCTAACAGAAAGGATAGGAAGGACTGAGCCGGCAGGATGGCGGCAGCCAGTGCCATGCTGGCTGCTCAGGCTGCCACAGACCTTCCAGCTCAGTCCCCTGCATCTTAATGTCAGTTCAGCAGAGTCATCTGACTTAGCCACTGAATAACCTGAACAATCAGAAGGAGATGATTTACCCTATAATCTAGGAGAACACTTCAAGTGATGCAAGACACAGCTATTATTTCCATAATTTAAAACTAAATTTAATGAAGTTTTATTCTATAGGAAGACTAAACAACAAGTCACAGCAAGCACTGAGTCTTGCTCTTGCATAAAGGTGGGATGAGGACATCATTTTCTAACCGCCAAAGGCCAGAATAAGTTTCCCTTATTCAGGTGTCTTCACAATAACCAGTTCCCAGTTTCAATTACACTGTAAAAATCAAGACGGAAGCGTTAATTCGCAGAAATATTAAATCTGCCCATCGGCTCATTTCATGAGTGAACAATTAACTTTAGCAGGTTTTCTTACAGTGTACAAAGGATAAGAAGGACTGGACTCTTGAAGTACAACCACCATCCAAATAATAAAAAGCACTGGAAAAAACCCCTTTGTTTAAGCTAGACCCAGTTCTTTCAGTTTCATGGAAGCATAGTGATATTTTTCTTTTCAGTTAAAAGGTATAAAAAATTAAGAAGCATAAAGAAGAATGTGAGCCATCCAAGGACAGAAAATACATCTGAGGTGTTACAATCCTCAGAAATAAGAAGATACACGGTACCAGTGAAGAATCTGCTCAACTCCTGACAGGGTAGAACCGTGGATTTGAACAAACATGCTTTCCACTTCAGCAGTTCTTCATGACTGAAACAATTCCAAATCCAATTAGTAAAGATTCTCCCTTCTTTGATTTTAGGTGTGTCTCAGCATACAGATAGGAAGAAACCACTGCATGTCAAGAGATATTTCTTTCAAAGATTTACTTTCTTGGCATAAATTTTGCAACACAAGATTCACCTGCCATTTCTAAAGACAATCCTCAGTTCACAGGCACGTGATTCCGTTTCACAGGACAGGTGCAAAGGGGACTCTATCAACAACTTCTTATCAAGCTGTACCACATCTGCCACACTATATTGCCTGCAGGTACAGTCAGAGTTTAAAACTCACCTGTTGAACAAAGAATGCTAGTAAGTGCAGGTAATACAGCCACACACTATCATTTGTTCTTCAAAAGTGACAAATATTGAAGTTCCTTCACCAGATACTGATATCATGATATACCAGGTGATGACTGTACCTTTCTTCCCCCTGGGATTCCAGTTTCCAGAGAATTGAGTGATAAAGTGATAAATATGTAACTGTCTGGGATACAGTTGAACATCTATCTCAGAAGTCAGTTTGTGGCACAGAGAGAGAGAAATGAATGGCAAAGCACTGAGGTGATCAAATGTTACAAGTGTTCTTTATGCATCTGTGCTCAGGGGAGCAGGTTTATACACCCTGAAAATAAAAACTGGAGGCACAAAAAAATCCAGGGCACTGCTATTTTCCATTTCAGTACAGAATTTCACAGGTCGTGAGAGCAACACAGATGTAACCCATAGCCAGCAAGCCAGGGTGACCAGAAGTACAGGTCAAGTGATGTCAGTCTCATTAGCAGATTTCAGTGTGTGGCACAATATATATCTGGGCTCCAGACCTGCATTACAAAACGGGTGAGGGACACATTGCAGGGCACTATTATTTAAGTGCATTCTGGTTTCCAAGAAGCAAAATAAACACCATATGCATTACTCAACCCCAAGGAGAGATTTCTGGATTTAAATGAAGTTCCATATTTACTCTGTTTCACAGAAGTTGATTGGCTTAAACTAATCCACTTCTTGACTCTCCTTTTGACCAGATATTCGAAGTGAGTCGTGAAGCATGTTTAGGGACACTGGTGTATGTCAGGAACTACCTTGCAGTCAAGTCAGTGTGAGCTAAAGGCAGTCAGCACTTAGCAGACAGAAAAGACATAACAGAGCCTGCAAGACTTTTACTGAACTGGCATTTTCTTCCCTACTTTGAGCTGAAGCTGAGATAACCACATCCTCTGCCATGTGGCTGTGCAAAATGCTGCCTCTTGAATGGCACTGGCATACCTTCCCAAGCCTAAACCCCATTCGGATTTGAAGTTAACTCAGATCTACCAAAAAAATGAAACACAGTTTTTTCTTTCCTGATGTGGTCTTTTTCCTAAAGCAGCCCAGGAAGCTGCTGGCTGCCTTTGCCACGAAAGCACATTGCTGGCTCATGGTCAGCTTGTTGTCTCACAAGACCCTCTAGAGAGCTGCTTTCCAACCCCCAGCCTGTACTGGTGCAGGGGCTTGCCCTCAAATATCTCTAGATACAGGACTTGGCATTTCCCTGTGTCGACCTTGATGAGACTCTTCTTTGTCCAGACTGCCAAGGTCCCTCTCCACAGCAGCACAACCCTCTGGCTCCTCAGCCACTCCTCACAGGTTTTTCATCACCTACAAGCTTCCCAGGAGCGTCCTCTGCATCATCATCCAGGTCCTTAATGAAGATGTGGAACAGTGCCAGCCCCAGTATGGACCCCTGGGGTACACCACTAGTGACCAGCCTCCATCTGGGCCTCGTACCACTGATCACAACCCTCTGGGCTGGGTTGTTCAGTTTTAAATCCATCTCACTGCCCACTAATCTAATCCATACCCGGTCAGCTTGTCTGTGAGGACGTTATGGGAGACTAGAACCCTACTAAGATCAAGGCAAACCACATCCATCACTCTTCCCTTGTCCACCAAGCTAGTCACCTCATTACAGAAAGCAGCAAGGCTGGTCAAGCATCATTTCCCCTTTGTAAATTCATGTTGACTACTCCTGATGACCTTCTTGTCCTTCATGTGTTTGGAAATGCTTTCTAAGAGGATTTTCTTCATCATCTCCCAAGGGATTCAGGTGAAGCTGACAAACCTGTAATTCCCTGGATCTTCCTTCCTGCCCATAGATATTACATCAATCTGCTCAGAATGGCACACTTCCCTTTGGCACCTCTCAGGCTGGAGAGGATAGGGAAGGACTGGACAAGAGGGATACATTCCCCTCCCCTGTGCCATAAAATGCTTCCAGAAGTGTTCCCTGGAAATGCTGTTTCTTTTTAAAAATCAGCTGTTTCCGCCTTGTTTCTTCTTGTGCCTGACAAGGAATGAAAATCTGAAGTCCATCGGTCATTATTACACTCAGTTAAAAAAAAAAAAGGAGAACGTGTACCAAGACTTCAAGGAAATAGATCTTCCACGGCAGGAAAATTCAACACCTTCTTAAGGGAAGGAGAGAAATCACACCTTTGCATTAAGAAGTGATTATATACAGGAGGAAGATTCAACTTCCAATTACTCCTAAGGCAAGTACATACTGGAGAGAAGACCCATGGCATTAGGCCCAGATGCTGTTGTACTCCTGATTTCAGATGGTTTGAATTCCACCTAACTCCCTGTGCTCACGCTTGGGCGGCTGTAGTCCTGCAGATGCAATTAGGTTACAGAGAAATTGGCTCCAAACATCCTGTCCCCATGGGAGTGGGCTGGGCATGATGCTGGGACCCAGAGCAAGCCAGCCACACAGCCCTCAGCCTCTCTGCTGGCTGCGTCCTCCTGTGGTTTCCAGTCCTGTCACCAGTCACAGAGGCCACCAGGAAAACTGCCCAAGAGCTGCCTGCCCCTCAGGACTAACGGGATGGGCTCTCCTACACTAACACATGGTGCTGGAGTGCAGCAGCACAGATGGAAAAGCCTAGGCCAAGCTGGCAAGTTCAAAGAGGCTTAATAGAGAATCACCTGCCCCAAGGAAGTGGCAGGGTGAGGGTGCAGGAGTGCATGCCCACCAGTCCAGAGATTACACATACAATTTTCTTCACTAGTGCCCTGAGGGTAACAAAGGAAAGGACTTGTTTGGCTCTGCATGTACCTACAAGCCAGCTGGCACCATAAAACATTTTCTGCTCGTGTGGTAGAAGACTGTCGTTTATCTGACCACAGAACAATTTTATAACCCAGGAATCAATCTGTGCAAGTGCTTTGCACGATCTCTTTCTACTGTCCTGCTATAATGGATGTCATAAATAAAGCTCAGACTTTATTGCCAATACCTGATTCTTCTGTAACATTTAGAGGGAACTAAATTTTCCACAGACACAGCTACCTGTGCAAACATAAATCCTGCATGATCTCCAGTACTGACAAGAACCTACTCTTAAAGGAAAGCCTAATGTTCTGAGGATGAGAGGCCCATTTCCACAGGCAAACACTGACACAACAAGGGAGGAATTGAAAGTCACTGACTCTTGAATCCTGACCCCAGTTTTGTAACCCTATTTCTGTCTGAACTTCAGTAAATCATGCAGTCCACCACTTCAGCTCCAGTCACCAAATGAGGACTAATAAAGACTTCACATGCATTGTGCTAAGGTTTTTTGCCTTCAAAACACTTCGGACATGTAAAATAAAGGCAAAAATTTTGAGGACTGCGAATAAATGTCTAGGGCAAGAAGACTCTTTTCCTTTGCAGAGTGAGTGAAAATAGACGCTCACTATAAAAACCCCAACAAACAAAGAAAGAAACCAAAAAAGACAAGACAAAATCCCCCCAAACCATACCAAAAACCATACCCACATCCTTTTCCTGCCTCTTCCGCTCTCCAAAAAGCCCAAATGGACAATCAACAAATCACAGATGTAACAGACAAGCAGGTGTGAAAATCATCCAAGGAGGAAGCAACACAACAAGCAAGAGGAGGAAAAGGTTTGCTTTCTGAGAGTTGCTTTGGGTTGGATCTGTTCCTACCTCAGCACACAAGATAAACAGAAATGAGAGTCCTAGTTCACTGTAAAATGGAAATTGGTATTTATTTCGTGTCATTTATTTACTTATACCTGACTGTGAGCAGCGATTCAGAAAAGCACACCACGCACAAGACACTGCAAAAAAACTGTTTTCTAAAAGCCAGGACTACTTTACTACTCATCCTCTTGACCACCCCTGACTGTTCAGCACTGCACATTTTCAGTCACCCCTGTGCAGCAGTTCCTTCCCTGTTCTGCTGGTGACTGTGGAGCACAGGTTACCCTTTCCCGCTGTGGCTGTGCAACGCCCTGCACTGTGGGGATGTTCTGGTGTGGGTGTGACCTGAGCTGCTTCACAGCAGCTTTCTGTGGTTAACACGCGTTGATAACACACCAGTGTTTCCGCTGCTGCTGAACCGTGCTCACACAGCAACAAGGCTTTCCGCCTCTCTTCTCCCTCCTCTCTTCTCCCTCCTCTCATCCCAAGGCAGGCTCACAAGCCGGCAAGACACTGGCAGTGACAGCTGGCTCCAGCCTAGCAACTGGATTTTTCAGCCCATGTGATGTTGTGTTCGGTGATAAAAGCTCAAGACAAGGAGGTTTAAGGGGGACTGTTTTAGGTTATGGCATTTCTCTCCCCAAGCAATCATTACATACAGAATCATAGAGAATGGTTTGGGTTGGAAGGGACCTTAAAGGCCATCTATTCCCAGCCTCCTGCCATGGGCGGAGACACCTTCAACTACACCTGCTCAAAGCCCCATCCAGCCTGGCCTTGAACACTTCTGTTGATGGGGAGCAGTGGATGAATTTACAGCTTTGCTTGTGTGTGCAGCTTTTGCTTTCCTTATAAAACTGTCACTATCTTGATCCATGGGTCGTTTTGCCTTCCTTCTATTTTCTCCCCATCTTGCAGGGGAGGGCAGTGAGTAAGAGGCTGGGTGGGTATTTGGCTGCTGGCTGGGGTTAACCCACTGCACGTGGCCTACCCCTTATCTGGATTTCTAGCTGCTGTGGAACAAAGAACAATATTAAAAATCTTCATTGCAGAAAGACACTGACTATGGTTTTGCAAATCCCAGAATGATGTACTGAATTGGCAGGCTGAAACTGCTGTCTTACCATGTAACTTTAAACTCTGGATAATAATTTTCTTTCTCTATATAGAAATAAGATGTGAAATGCCAACCAAACTGCAGGATGAAAGATAACATTAATAAGAGGCAAAATTGCCTCAAGGTACCCAGTTACAGAGAAACACTATAACTCTTATCTCAAGGTTTTACCATAATACTGCGACATACACATCCTCATGTATAATCTACCCAGCTCTTGTGTTACCTTTTCATTTAATTACTTTGCCATGCAATGTACAACCACATCCTCGTGTTTCTCAGAGTATTTTTTTCTTGACTTTTCCCCTCTACTATACCATCCCATAAGAACAGACAACATTTTGTTTCCAGTGTTTCCTTTCCTTCTTTTTCTGCTCCTTATTCCCCTTTCCTCTTCTTTCCTTCCATTACACTCCATATTTCTTCCCCCTTGTATCTCTCATTCTCTCCCATCCAAATTTCCCTCTACATGACAATGCATCTCAATTCCCTCTTTTAATGTTTCCTAACTATCTTGCCCACTCTCTTGCATCAGGACATGTACTGAAATTAGCTAACCAAAAATTAGCACCATTCAGGGGAAAATGTCAGAGGACAGGGTTCAGCATGGTGCTACACCTGCACAAACACTGTAGGCAGAACCTCTGATTCACCAGTTTCCTGTTGGTAGCTGGCAGTACCTGAAAGTGCTTTTCTTTTTCATCCATTGCTGGAGGACTGATGAACCTTTGTACTGCTTTAATGTCCTTCCTCCTGAATCTGAAAAGAGGAGGACCCTGAGAACTATTCATAAAATTGATAAAAGCTGTTTGATTTCCACTATCTTAAAACTTAGCCAAGTTTTAATGCAAGCAATTGTACAGAAACTATGTCTACAGATTGGGAGCAAGGGACAGCACTGACTCTCACACAGTTTCATCACAGCCCTTAAAAAAAATATATAATAAGAGCAAATGCTTTCTGTATTTGAATGCAAAAAAGTCAAAGTTTCCAGCTTGTGACCCCAGCCAAGATAGTAAATGGAATTTTCCATCCCTGTGAGAGCCAATCAGGATAACCGTGCCCTGGAGAAATGTCACTGACTGCAGCTGACAACATTTCCAAATGTTACACCTCAACACAGTGAAGCAACACCCACATATTATTAAGTACACATTTCCGGATGGAGTAAAATAATTTTTAACAGCTTCCCAAAAGAGAAAGATGAGCAAAGCACAGGCCAAGGTTACAATTGCAGTTCATGCAAGACTGGTTCAGCTAATTTAAGCAGCAATGTTGACTGCTGCTGTAATCGAGATTTCCTTTTTCCAGGGCAGTGTTGGAAATGTGAGCTGTAAGAGAAAAACCCCCTACTTGAAAAAGAAGATAAAAGGCACAGTCCATTTGAAACTTCATTAATGACAGATGAAATCAGTTGCCTGCAAGTGCGTGGTTCTGTGAAGCAGTCAGTCTTTGGTTGCACATCATTCCTCAGCCCCTGCGTCTGGGCAGATTTCCTTCTTGTCTGGCTGCTTTGCTAAAATAAGGAGGCTGCCTGGCCTCTGATAAGTCACTTCTCTTGTGCACCATCATCCACAGGCTATTTATTGAAGATAAAAATGGTGGGAGGGTGAGAAAAGGCAAAATAATCTTATTCAGACCCTCTACAACACAGATAAGAGGACAATCCTAAGTACGAGCAAGTGGTGTTCCGTATCTATTAATAAGACGTTATCTATCTGCTCAGGCACAGGCCTCAGTGGTAGAAAAGGGTGTAGGGTAATCCCAGAACCAGCGTATGAAGGACATTATTAAAGAGCCCTTGTTGCAGGCTGTTAGCCATGATCATTAAAAAGGCAATTCTTTGTAATGACTAGCTGCAATTAAGTCCTGCCTACCACTGATCACAGTGCATGCGGGACTTCAATCCCGCCCCTGCCAGCTGAACCAGCTCCCTGCCTCAATCCCACAGCTGCCTGCACACACTGAAACGCACCATACAGTCCTGCATGTTGTTTACTGAAAGCTGAGGACTTCATTCTTACATGGCAAAAATTACGCTATATTCTATTCAGGCAGTGAAGAAAAAGAAAAGATTGTTACCCACAACAACCTCATAATTTCATTTCTTCTTCTCTCCATTAAAAAAAAAAAAACAACTTAAATTTAAAACATTTCAACTGTAAAAGCTCTATCACTAAGCTTTCTCAATCTACGTAAGAGCTGCACACATAACACTCGAACTATTGCAGCAACTGAGTAACATTGCACAAGTGCCATAATGCAAGTCACAAACAATTCCCCAAACACATAAAACCCATTGCAAAAAAAAAAGAAAAAAAGAGAAGAAAAAAAAGAAAAAAAAAAGGCACAGCTGACTGCTAGCATGTCTGCAAAGGACAGGAACAGAATTTTTCATACAGCAAATGCTGTAGCAAGGTTCTAACTCTGGGAAACACAGATGCTTTCCCTCTAACTCCAAAGAGATGCCACCTGCAACAACTGAAAATACTACTGTGGACAAAGCCAGGAGAACCCTGTACTTTGTAGCTTGTTCGGTCATTAATAAGGAATTAATTCTCTGTGCAGGCAACAGACCCCATGTAACAACTAGATGGCCACCCAATCCAGTGGCCTCTCCCACCAAGTAATAATCCCTGAATTATGGATGAGCCTGATCTTTCAGGTAAGAGTAGAGACACATCTTTATATAACTGTGTTATTCTTCTGTCGATGCAAAGATACAATCACTCAGCCTATGCTCTCTGCCCTCCTCCCAGTTGTGGTGCTTGTTGGGAACCTATGTCCCCCACAAACAAGCCCATTTAGAAAAATACTACCTTATTGCTGCAAAAAACCATATACACACGTGCTGCCTGCTGTAGTTCACCCCACAGTAGAAGCTCATCTGTCTTGCATGGTAGGGAGAATCTCTAAATCACATCTCAAAAGATTACAGGAAGTAAAAAACACTGTAAGAGACTTGAATCTCCAGAGTCCCCCAGGAAAAACTGGAGTACCTGGTGATAGCAATCAAAAATGAGGGGAATTAATATAACCAAATCTCTCCAGATTCAAAAACTGTACAGCAAGCTGTGATTGTTATTTCTCTCTTCTGCAAGTCAAGCACTTCCAACATCTAGATCCTCCTGGAAAGCCATGTCAACCATTCTCTCCATCTGGCAAACCTGAAAGTCAGACAGGAAGACAGGAGAAAACAGTCCACAGTGTGAGTAGGTTTGTGTAAACAGAGAACTGCCTCAAGCACACAAGGTGCTTCTGGGGCAGGAGAAAGATAAAGCCCATGAGGAGAAAAGAACTGTAGACCAACAAAAGTGAGTTTGGTAGAACCTAAAACTTATGAGGTTTGAGGCTTCTAAAGGAATGGCAGAAGAGTGGCTCTCAATGGCAGAACGGAATCCAGCAACGATGCACGGGCATACACATGCTCGTGGAGGTTCAGAGACACCTCAGGCAGGTAGGCATTTCTGGAGAACTTTGCACTTCGAGGCTAGTGCTGCAAAAGCAGCACAGAGCTCACTGACCCTGGGCCGGTCTGGAGAGGGAGCCCTCCTGGGGGCAGGAGATTGCCCACCTCACCTGCCGTAGTTCCTTTTAGTCGGCTGGGAAGATAAACTGCTGGCAGGAACCAGGCCCCTCTGAGACCACCACTCTGAACCATTCTCAGATATATTGTTTGGCTTGTTTGTATTGCTTGCCCATTAAAACGTCAGTGAAGTCCCATATTGCCAGAGATATACAATATAGAAAGAGCTTAATCCATGCTTGTGAGCCGTAGAGCTCTTGTAGATAAATTTCATGGCTGTCTAAAAATGGATCCACCAACCATGCACGGCAATACCACCTACAGAGAAGGAGCCCATGTTGGCTGACCAGCCAAGCCTGGTTCAGACTGGCTGGCTGATAGAAGCCCAGGGCACATTGTGTATATTTACAGGCTGCAAAGTTTCCACCACATTCTGGATTTCCTATAGATATCTAGCAGCACAGAGCCACTTAAAACTACGATAGGAACATATAACACAAAACCAGTACCCCATGGCAACGATCATTCTAGTTAACCTATCAAATTGGATGCTTGAAAAAATGAAAAGCAATCTCATCTTCCTGGAAGTTGTTGCTGAGATCAGGGACACCACGTGAACCGCTCAGTAACGTCTCATCTCTCCGCCTGCCAACCCTCAGCGAGCAATCTGCTCATCGCTCGCCCTTGCAGATGCTGCTCACAGCACAACCCCTTCTCACTGTCTGAGGCATTTAGTGCTTGACTGATTCAGATCTTCAGTTGACACCTGCCATATCTCTCCCTGCCTCAGAGAACACCACACTGACATCTGGCAGTCGCACAGAGAGCAGTTAAGAAGCTCGTATCTATCATCTGCAGCAAGGGCTTTGCTAAGCCATGGCAACGGAGCCTTGAGCAAGGTCTCCTCAATAAGAGAAGGACTTCTTTACATCACCAAAGTCCACACTGATAGCTGTGCTGGCATACCACGACTTTCATCAGGAAAACATGGATGAGAGTTCCTGAAAACATCATGACAATCCCCAGATGAACTGGCATCATCACAACCTGGCTGCCGGATCAGGGAGGGTCTGTGCACACCGGCGAACAACCTTTCCTAAGCGCGAACACTCGACATTTGGCAAGGTGCCAGAGAAGTGAAGGGCGATGAAAGAGGGGGAAGAATGAGAATAGATGGGATTTCCCCCATGGCACTGTTGCAGCTGACAGCTTTCAGTGAGTGCCTGGAGACTGGCGGGCCTCTCCAACAGGCTGGGACGGCACTCCTGTGTCTGCTAGGAAGTTGTCTACTCAAGCAATTGCCAAAAGGCTCAACAAGCCAGCAGGTGAGAAGCAGCAAGTGGGGACTGTGCTTTTCCCAAACCAAGAAAAGAGCTCTTGCAGAGCATGATTACAGACTCGAGGAAAACAGGCCAAGTCGCTCTGCAGTTCTGCAGCTGCTGCTGGTCATCTCACGTTAACAGCATACTTCTTGCCCAGCAGTCAGCACTTGTTTCTTGAACTCACACATGGTACTTCCAAAAAAAAAAACATATAACACAACAAACTGCCAAAAACATTATAAGAAAATTCCCCCTGAAGCAGCTTCTCAATTTTGTCATCATTACACTTCCATTTTCCTTAAGGGAAGCTCTGAGCAGAAGAAGAAGCCGTAAGCATTGCAGCTGCTGCTATTGTTGCAGGAACAGCAGCCAAGTTTGTTTTGGCTTTGAAAGCTGCAGACACCTAGCCTTGACCAGTCAGGCACATCTGTCCTTGCCATTACATTCATCAAATGACCATCATCACAGTGCAGGGAGTTGTTTCAGCCACAATGACCCCTTAAGAATCTCAGTTACGCAAAGAAGAGGAAGCTCACAGGTGGGTGAAAGGAAATCGCAGCAACTTCAGAGTCTGAACTCTGTGTACAGAAAGTAGCAGTTTCTGGCTGCTGTATACTTTACATATCACCACAAAACAGGAGGACAAGGCCACAGCACACATGACGTGACAATAGCACAAAGGGGACAGCTCAGCCGCAGGACTGACTGAATACCTCAGAGGGACTCCCCCGGGAGGGGAGCGGAGGAAACACTTACTCATAGAAGGAAACACTGTCTGGCTTTGGGGGACAATACCCCAGTAACGCAGAGCAGGTACCAGAGCCTCAGGGTCAGGTGTGCTTCTCTCACTGGACGGCTTCTACTGGATCATAGTGAGACACAACAAATTGTTCCAGCACCTACAGTCCTGGAACCCAGTGAAGGATGCTGGGCAACATGCTCTTTATCATTTATAGGCTCTGAGCAGATGGAGGCTGAACTTGTAAACAAGGGATCCACTGGTTTCTGTCACTCTGTGGCAGGAGAGGAGGATGTTCAAAGGGACACCATCTCCAAACAAAGGGAGGACAGGGGACACTCTGATGCTCTTGCACATCTTAAAAGAAAGTCGCAGAGCAGTAAGAATCCATGTTTTTCACATCTTATTATCCACAGACACCATGTGCACCTGATAAAGATTTTTAAATGGTGCTTTAAAACTTCCCATGAAACAAATGCGCCAGGGAACCACTGCCAATACTTCACTCTGCTCTTTCAGGCATACTAAACATGTCTCAGGTGATGCAGAAAATTTCAATGCTTCATTTCCCTTTTTTTTTTGTTATTTCAGAAAATGTATTTGCTTACCCCTGTTCAATCAGCTCTACAGAAAGAATCACCTCTACATGCACAGAGATTGCTAATGAATGTATTGCAACAAGTCCTAATGGATGCACCAAATAAGCAATGAAAGATGGCTCCAACTTTGAGCTTTTAGAAAGCCTCTTTTAGTAAGTAACAAATAAAACATTCACTGACACATTCAGAGTAGAGATATTCTAGTGTTTAATAATGACTATAATTGCCTTTAAAAAATGTACTGGAGTTGACTTTTCAGCCTTCTAAAGCAGTTTCAACATCAGAAAAATTACAAGTTTCTTTTTTTTCCTGAGAGAGGTAGATAGAAATTAAAACAGATGGTGCAAAACCTTCCCCTGCCCAAGAGAAAAAGAAGAAGGACTACATTCTCAGCCTGTGGTTTGAAACACATGGAACCACTTCAAGCTCGTGTATTTCCTGCCCTTCTGTGCCAGATGCTTGCTCTTGCCCACAGTAGCCTCTATGGCTGCACTGTTCCCTACAAACACTGGAAAAAGAAAACCAGAGAGCTGAAGCAAAGCTCCATTAGTTCCCTGGTACTGTGTAACCTGGTGGACATCTGCATCCCTGCACCTGAGAACAGCTGCATGGAGACAAGACAGAACGGGAAAATTCCTTAAACTGGTGTTGCTTGTGAAGTTTTGCCACATCAAAATTGTGTCAGCCTACCAGCAGGTGCTCCTTGGTTAACATGCAGAGAACGCAGTGTTTGCTTCCAGCTCTAACGCCAACACCTGCACAGAAATTGTAAAATGGCCACGCAGAGCAGAGGCATGGAAAAAACATCACTGGCTGAGGCAGCCGGCTTTGGTGTTCTCAGAGGGGAAATAACAGGACCTCCCAGTCCTCCCTGGCTTAATTACTAAGCTTGGACATTACTTACTCGAATGCTCCTGCATACTTTGGAGCCATCTAAGATAATTTTTTCCCTCTCTCTTTGTTCAGCATGCCCAGCAAGGTCCTTTTACTGCAGTTTCCAGCAGAACAACAAAAATAATGAGCAGCTACAACATATAGCTCTGACCTTGGCCTCAGAAAATGTCTCATTGCTTAGCCAGTAGTTTATCTTGCACATTCTTGGGGTGGTTTCCTTCAATCCACCAGAAAGCACAGTCTATACGGGACTCACAGACAGGCTTACAATTTCAGCACCTCTGCATGTCACCAGAATGCCTCTCTTCTGACTGAGCAGCTTTATTATCACAGAGGCAAAATCATGTACTGACACACTGCTGCACAGAATTAGATGTTTTACTTCAGTCACGTCCATGGACAGAAAGACGTTTCAGTCTCAAGATCAAGTTAAAAGATTAAGTCCAAGCAGCACTTGCTTTTTTGAATTTCTTTTTTGTGCATCGATGATTTTGATTAGGAATTGTTTTCTTGCACTAACAGATTTTGCTTTCTTTTCATATTTTAACTTCTTCTGAATATAGCTCCCCAGTAAAGTTGTCTGATATTATACAGCACATTCAGAAATGGAACTTGGCTCCAGCAACCTAACTAGCAGCATTCTCTAGCCTTCAGTGTTAGATGATAAAATATTCTCTTGCATACTATTATGCAACTATATGTTAGTATACAAATAACCCAGAGAGGTTTCAGCACACTTCAAAGTTACTCAGAATTACAGACTGTCTTGCTGGCCATTCACTTGCCAAGTATGTCATTGCTTTTGTCAAGGTATACCTGGGAAATTAAACAGATACTCTGCAGAAAAGCTTTAACTATTGTCTTAGCATTTTTAACAAGTTAAAATGACATTGTTAAGTCAACTTTTATTGAGTTTATCCTTTTTTTACATTGCAATTGCTTGTAAATCTTTTCTTCAGCCTTGAGTAGGTAATTTTGATTTTTTTTGTTTTCTCTCTTGTGAAACTGATGGCTCATACTGAGCGGACAGAATCAGCACTGGTTTCAGCTTAAAACACCCTGTATTCTGAGGCTGTGCGTACTCTGACAGAGCTACTGTAACACTAACAGTGATGTCATTGTGGGAACAATGGCCTTCAGTCTGAACTGTGACCAAAGTTAGTACGGCCCAACCCGGGGCAGGTGAAAGAGAGGCAAAGAAGGCCAGAGGTCCACACCTCCCAAGAAAAAGGAGCGGTCCAAGAACAGTTTGAGAAGCCCGAGAGACCTACACAAGCGTGTGCTGTGCCATGATGGCTCTCCTACATGTGAGTTCTCAGCTCTTCTTTTCTCTCTTCAGTCTGTATTGGTCACACTCCTGCAAAGCTCTGCACCAGAGACTTTGGACTGGTGAGAACAATCACTCCTACCAAGTGCTAAGAGAAGGGGACACCTATACAGGCTCCCCTACCTAACACGGGCTGTGCTGAAAGCAGGACCTTGGCCAATACAGCGTCAGTGGCATCCTCCAGACTTCAGCTGTGAAAATATAAAAAGGACCTGAGTGCTCCAGGAGCAGTACAGCGGAACCAGACTTGTTTCAATCTGTCAGCACTGGCACTTGAACCACCCTGGTGACAATACAAATGCACGTTCATACCACTGACCCTACTGGCACAGGATGCCTCAAAAAAAACTCCCAAGAACCCATCTACTGAGAACTTGCCAAGCTAAGCAACAGAGGTTCCTACAAAGGCTTACAGTAAAACAAGCCAGCAGTAGCACAGACACAAAGCAAATGTGCCTCAACCAAACCAGCACAGCTCATGCAGAATGCTGAAGAGTGCCATCCGTATCAATTTTGGCAAGCTGGCTGAAACTCAAGTATTTCAAGTCAGTTTCTCTGGTCTAAATGTATTGTGCACACTGACACACACCCACTCACACGCTTACTTAGTACACTGGTGCTACAGAACCAAGGTGGCCACAGTGGGATCCTGCACATATCCCTCAGAGATCTTGGAAAAACAGCAAACACCAAAATAAAAAGAGAAGGAAAGGAAAGGAAAGAAGAAGCAAAAGCTATATTAACGACATCAAGTTAAACAAGCTGAAGTAAGTTAGATGTTGAAATACTTTGTAATTTCCTATTAAAATCCGAGTGTCAGTTCAGACTGGATTTTGAAAAGAGCCCCCACTAAGGTTAGCAACAGTCACACATGGAAAAGCAGCTTTCAGATTGTCTTACTGCCACACTAAATACACAAGCCTGCATAACTGTGTTTTCTCCTCCATTTTATTTTCAACATATTTATAGACCATTCCGTAGGCCATGAAGTCAATGCATAAAATACACTGTCTTTTCAATGCTATAACCATTCTGGAAGGTTAAAGAAATTCTCTAGTAAAAAAAGTAAAGGAATTTGTGTAGGCTTACAGGCCAGAAATACCTTTTTCTTCTTAATTTCATTCTATGCTAGACACCACAGCACCCAGAATTTCAAGAGAAAGCACTGGTAACATCCAAAAATTAGCAACAATTCAGGCTGCACGATCTCTTCAGCATTCCTGACTTTTAGTCCTTCTGTCTTAGAGCAGAACAGCTGTAACATCATCTTCTATTTCCTTCCTATGATTCCCACAGCATGTTGTTGCCATCTATTAGAATTATGTCACTCACATATACATACAATCATGGGGGTTTTTTTAGCTTGCAAGCACAGCAAACAGCCCTTAACTTTAGAGTAAACGATGAAATGTTTCTTTCTTGCTCTCTATCACATCCTCTATTTCTTGGTAAAGTGGACTGAGGAAGAAAAAGAGAACAAAACTTGTAACGTTTCCTCCTCACACCCACAACCACTCAGAGGCCAAGCACACAATTTAGTGTGATATATATCTAATCCAAATGACCTTATCTTTACCCTTTGCCAGCATAATGGTTCTCCTTTTCAGTAAGACTACAGCCAACAGCCACACGAGCACTAGTGCAGGAACGTTTACAGATTTAGCATAAAGAAATCTTTACAAAAAAAGTTACTGCCAACACTTCGTACTAGGAGAACTGAATGCTAATGCAAATGGGCCTGTGGATATAAATACTGTCTGAGGATATACTGTGTAGATGAAATGAGATAAAAGAGAATTGTAAAAATATTTAGCTCTCCCTATTTTATTGGGTGCAGGAATAAATCTAGAACTAATGTGTTATGGTTATTTCTACATGTTACAGCACAAACATTTGGTTTTCTTATGGAATTATGTGAGAAGAAGCTATTGTGACATGTGATATTAGAAGTTCCTTTCCCCAAAGTTCCTTGAATACCTGAGGTAACTCCTACTGATGTTTACAGGTAAGCTGAAAAGCAGAAAAATCTAAGAAGCTGAAGAAGCTGAAAGAGTGCAAAGGAAAAATAATTTAGATTATTTTAACTTCTGTTAAAAGTCACTGCAGAAAGCCACTTGCTTAAATTCGGATAAATTTTACTTTGAAAGGCGTTGATAAAATACAACTTTATGCAAAGTATGTGAAGCATTACATAAAATTACATAGATTTACATCCAGCACATGAAAATATGTAAAGCATGTAAAGAATGTATGCACTTAATACGCGCACCAGAAACTGACATTACAGCACAAATAACCATGCTGTGGTAGCTTTGGGAGTCACACCTCAGAGCTGTAGAGACACCACAGCAGGATGGAGGGCAGAGAAGATTAGTTATTTCTAGTCCATAAAAGGAACTCCTCTTCCCACAGAGGTGAAAGCAAATAGACTTTCAGCTCATCAGCACAGCACAAGTCTACTGTTTTACACGGGTTCAGTCGCAATTCAGACACATGCTCAAAAGAATGTCATTTGCCTCCTGAAAAGATTCTCCAGATCTGCTCAATGGTTTGGGAACAACCCAAGCCAGAAGAAGGCAGCAGACAACTGTTTGTGTTCCTACTGCACAGAACTCATAGTGAGGGACAACTCCGAGGTCTCATGAGCACAGAGCAGATGCTTAGCAGGTGGAGGCTGCAATGACCAGCCACGGTCAACTCCATCTCTTGCTACTGAGGGTAATTTCTAAGGGCAGCTGACAGCTAATAATGAACTGGAAGAAACTGGGCAGCTTTTACAGAGAAACTTGAGGATTTGATGTTAGTACTCAGTAACTTAGAACATAATGGATCCTAATTTTGATTGTCAGTTTAGAAATCTGGGTGATAATAACCTACACAACTTTTAAAAAATGACTGGACAAATACAGGCAGGGGGAAGAAGGCACTGAGAGCTTATAAAAATGAAGGCAACAACTCCAAGATAAAACGCTGCCAAGGCAAAAGTTTTTGCAGGATGAAAATGTACGTGTGGAGGTATCGGTACATGATGTCTTTCATGCTCTTTCCTGGGCATTATCACTGCCACTACTGTAATTAAGCTGACAAATCACCCCACAGATAATTATGTGCCATAAAAATGAGAAAGAACTTATCCATCTGTTAAGCCTCTCCACATCTGCATGGAGCCAAATTTCATGCACTGAGTTAAGGCATCAGCTCAAATGCTGGCAGCGTTCCACCATCGACTGCTTTTGAATTTCAGCCCTACATCTCCCACACCCCTCCCTGTGTCACTGGGTCCCTGCTGGAGGTCTCTGACAGACAGGGCACGGAGCCAGCTGGAGCTGGAGCCTCAGCTGTGGTGCCCACCTTTACCAGATCGCTGTGACCGCTGGCATTTGGCCTCGCTTTCTCCTAAAAACTTACCCACGCTA
>VYZQ01028249.1:66739-80525 GCA_013400655.1 Mystacornis crossleyi
AACAAATTTCAGAAGGAATGCTCAGCCTGTGCTGATTCTTCCAATTTTAACTAGATATTCAGAACACTTGAAAAACAAGACATTTGGTATCTGGGCAACAGATGAGAAATGAGACAGATGAGAATTATCATACTTCCCATGCTCTTTATCTTTCTAAAAGGAAAGAGCAAGGCAGGTAAGTTACAGTTTGTGGAGAAAAAAAAAAAAGGCAAGGCCAAGCACAAACCAAATTTTTGCCTAGTATGTGTTTTTTAAAATTCAGAATTAAGGATTCAGCTCACAGATTTGTCTTTGGAAGTCATTCTGCAGATCTTCCCTTGAGGATCAGCACTGAAGATTCAGAGAACAGGTAGATATTTTGCCAGAATCATTCCTTATCTGGTTTTATCTTACATTAAAGGGCGTATTCTGACATGTAACACACAGTTGCCATGACAGTTTTAGGTAAACCGGATGAAACATGGAACTTCTCTTAGCTCTACTCCCTCTCACTACCTCTGTCCACAAATGACGTCTGGGTTATGAGTTTAGACCAGACCATTGCAGTTACTAAAAAATCTTGAAACGTTTGTGCAAACATAGTCACATCATTTGGAGTTGAAATAGATACATCAAATATCAATTAAGAAAGGATTTCTATTGCTACTCAAGCATTTTACTGATGAGAGATCCCTGATGAAATTTTAATTCTGGCTGTATTTCTAGTCACATTTTATCAGCTGGCACTTGGATCATTTTGATGTCTTTGATTCCTTTTTTTCCCAGCGATGGAAAAGAGCATATGGGATTTTAATGACACATTTTTCTGTGTAGATGAAATGCAGAGTTGGTAGCCATTCTTCCTTCTCACAACTGGATAAATTTAGCAAGCAGCAGTCTGACCTATGTTGTATAGGCCAAATGCAGACAAATAAAGGTTTTAAAATAATATCTTGGCTTCCCTTACACTGAAATCTCATGACTGACAGATAATCAAGAAAAACCCCATGTGATTGAGAACAGAATTAGCTCTCTCTGCTGATAATTTTCTGCAAGGCACATATGTAAGTAACCACACACCATTTAGTTACAAGGAGTAATAAAGAAGGTTTTTTTAAGCACTAAGGTTTCTCTACTGCCATGTATTATCAACCAAATAAGCTTTTGAAGATTAGAAGGGAGCCCAAATCTTCTTAATCCAAGAATAAAAGGTTCAACAGCAGTTTTAAATGAGGAAAACTTTAAATAACATCACAAAATTATCACAACCTTTCACTCACCACATAATTTCTAGAAAAAATTCCTTAAGTAATTTGTATTTGAAAGTAATTTTCAAAGGTATCTGTTTTGAAAGTCATATTCTGTCATACTTCTGTTTGAGTCAAAGTTATTTAACTATGAGCATCAACTTCATTTGATAAACTAATAAGTTGCAGATGATGCCAGTAGACAGGAAAGGAGGCAGGAAATTCCTTGTTTCTAGCACTGGTGTCTTGACAGTTCTTCCATGGATTTAATCTTTATATCATTTAATAGGATTTAAAGCCCCATTTTTAATAAAACAGAGTAATGGCCTAATCTGAGGAGAAGAAAACCCAAACCACCACAGTCTGCTGAGAAACAAGAAGTGTTACCTTCAGTCAGAGATTTGTGATACCCTCAGTAGGCTGAGCAGCGAGCACTAAGGGGGTGTTGTCTGGGCGCCTGCTTTGGAGCCTGTTGGATCTGAGAAACCTGTTAAGATAATGTGTTTCAGGCACAATATTTCTTCAGCTTCAGATCTGAGCTTCAGACCTACAGTAACAGGTTCCAACAGCAACCTCGTGATGTGAGAAGCTGTTAGAATATGCACACTGACAGGATCGTCAGAGTTCTCAGTAGTGTACATGATAATCTGCAAGAGAAATTGAAAAAGCAACCTTCTACTCCCAGTTTACAAAACATGCACAGTTGGATCATTTGTTTATTTATTTATTTAAATTTCAGGTGTTTTTTTTTCTGCACAATGTCACTTTTCATACATAATAATGATACAATATCAGTTTTGGTAGCATTCAGTATCAAAAGTATACCTGTAACATTTAAAAAGTTACATTTACAAATGTGGCACATTGAGTAAGATTTATTAAAGTTTAGACGTAACAACTATACAATGTCTAGAAAAATACCATGTTAATTTTAAAAGGAGCAGTATGAAACTTTTTTATATAGTACGAAGTCAGGGTTAAATGTAGCTAAAGATGGCATTATTATAAATAATCATTTGATCTCCATTTATATTGTGTCAGTTCTAACAGAAATGTTCAAAAATACTTCACCCCCCTCCAAGCTTTTATCAAAGGTGAATAATCCTCAAGGTACTTTACACTACAGAATTCACTTTAACGAAGTATTTACTGCAAAGTTCGTGATCGCCAGGATATAAAGCTAAAATATGTATTTCCAGCATAGCAGGAGGTAACCACAAAGGCAAAGAACTGTAGAGAGAGGGGAAAAATAGATTAGGAAAAAAATATATTTGACAGCACTGTCATTTCTAAGAAAAAAAAATTAGTTATGGGACTTGGGAAAAAGGAAAATAGCAAGTTGACTAAAATGGCACACTCTCACCTCCTTGTACCTGTGTGGCCATCTCAGTCAACACTGTGTAAAAGTAAGCTTATATTATGCATAGAAATATGGGAGCAGACAAAACACGACATATTTCAACTTGTTTTATAAATTCCTCATTATACTGGCTCAGTATGGATCTGCCACCGATCTAATACTTGCTCTTTTAAAGCCTGAGAGATTGTCTGTGGGACGATGTGAGCTCGAGCTAACACTCCTGCCCGGCTGCTGTCTTCCAGGAATTGCCTACAGCCCACCTGTACCTCAGCACGGTACACAGTGCATCTGTTTGATTACAGAGAAAACCTGGATTCAAATACAGGCCCAGACATGTTCTTAAACAGCACTCCTGATCAAGCTATCAATGCCAGAGGTCCTCTACTGATGAACAACGGTATTCCACAGTGCAAATAACAGTGACAGCAACCACACTGTCATATTACTACTTTGTCAGAAACTGGGAACAGAATAAGCCTTCTATAGCAGGCTGGATTTATTTAAGTTGAACTGATAAAGTCCAATTCAGCACTAGTGCTTAAGTTCCTGTTAATCACTGCATGTTGTTCAAAATAGGCAATATTCAACATGGTCTTCATGACAATACCAGAACGTTTTGTGCTGGTAACTGAATCAAACAAAGCTGTCACTGCAAGAAAGATTAACGCCACTTTTCTAAGAGGTGAGCAATGATAGGACAAGAAGGAACAAACACAAGTTACAAGACAGGAAATTTCAATCAGATATTAGGGGGGAAAAAAATCACAGTGTGAGTAATCAAACAGGCACACAGGCGTTGTGGAATAGCCATCTTTGGAAATACTTAAAACTCAAGTGGACAAGGCCCTGGTAGCCTGATATGAGTCAGCCCTGCTGTAGGAGGGGAGAGAGTTGGACCAGATGACCTCCAAGAAATCCCTTCCAGCCTAAAAATATTTTATGATTCTCCAGTTCGTGGCTTATATGCCATCACTGGCCTGGGCAGGCACTGCTGAGCACTAATCCAGGCAGTAAATCTAAGCCTTTCAACAGAGGGCCCTTGGGTGAGTATTGTCTAATGCAAATTTCATCTGTAACACCAAAAATTGTAGATGATGATGTAAAATCTTATTACAATAAAAAACTGTAGCATTCTTCTTTTTCCAATTATTTTGTTTCTTATTAAATAAAAGCTTCATCTAAAATCTTTGTAACAGTGTAACTCCTGGGGATAGATGATTTGCTAAATCCTCTATCCATGAAACCCTTAATGGACTTGGAAAGCAAGAATCCACATTTAATAGTTTATTTAGACACTGCATTAGATAAACAGTATTAGGAAGTATTAGAAGAGAATCCAAACCTCCCATGAGACACTGAACATTCATGTATTTTGCATAAAACCTGAATCAGCATGGAAGCTTATCTAGCAGCAAGCAAACTCCTGTCAGCTGCAGTGGCTGAGTAACAGACCTGTAGTTACAAACTGCCACGGGGAGAAGACCCTGAACACCACTGAAACGACAGGGATGTAGTGATCCAGTTCCCAGGACAGAAAGAGAGCAGGTGTTCAACTTCCTGTGTTCATGGCCATATAAAATAAGCTTCAGACAGGATTTGTGAATAGTCAGGAGGACAACTGCAGCAGCATGAACACTCAGTAATTTGGAATTCTTCTGGACAATTGAATTTGACCACTGTTGCCACAACATGCAAAAAGTTCTTTTACAATTCCTTTAACTTTGCGACTGAATGCGTTCACCTAACTCAAAAAGTGACAAGGCTCTTTTCTGTTCCTTTTTTGTTTTGTTTTTAAGCTATTTTTCATCCACTTTGACTGTTCTGGATTTCTAAATCTAAGTAGTAAGACAGTAATGTCAGACTAAGTAGTGATTCCATCCACTTTAAAACACTGCGAAGCCATCTGATATTTCAGGCATTGCCCTCGCAACTCAAAGGAAAGACTACCAAAAGTTGAAGCCATAACAGGAAGATCGTTGTGGAAACAGCAATAGAGCAATAGTGCTCCAGGGCTTTCCCCAAGGTGCTGTGTGGACAATGTGGACTATGGCTCAGCCCAGAGAAAGCTGAATGCATCTTATCCCTAAGTGGGCAGAGTTAGCTGAGTAAGTTTAAACTGCTTTTGAAGTTGTCCAAGTGCACTGAGGTGACTCGATGCTCACAAAATCTTTTTTGTCTGCTCTGATGTGCAGGCTCCGACCTCAGCCAGAGAGCTACTCATAAATGGGGGCAGGAGAGGAGGAAATCAGTGTGATCTTAAAAACATGACTGCCTTTTCTGATGTGACTGTCATCTCCTGGTTGAATTTCTAGTCACCTCTAAAAATTATGAACTAAATTGCAGCTACCTATAGGTTTTGTGTGTGACCTGTATCACTGCAGCTTTTCAAAATGCAGAACACCTGCAACTTAAACCCACACTTCCAGCAAGCCTTCATTTGCCATTGCTTTACTGGACATAGAAACCATGATTTAAACAAAAAATGAACTCACTGAAGAAGCTGCCCAGCTGTTGTAATTGTGATTGTCCAGATCTTTGGTAACTGAAGATGCATCTACAATGGCAGCAATGAGATACAAAACAAAGGCACTTCCATTAAAACACAGACCCTGTCGAAAAGACAAACATACATAATTAATATGCACAGGCATTTGTTTTCCAACATTACAAAACTCTCTTCTGAAATACACTGAACATATGCAGCGTACAATAGAAATGTCATTCTTAACTATTTTTACCTTCTTCCATGTTTCTATCTGTAAGATTAAAATTTAACTGCTTTGAAGATCCATAAACATTATACCATATTTTGGACAAACTATTCTCTCCATCACACTAAATCCAGAAAAGCCTTAAAGCTGGTGTGCTGTGATTTTCCAAAACTGAAAATAAGGACTCAGTTTGGTTATCGCCATCTAAGGGTTAGGCAGCAAGAATATGACACTACACGATAAAAAACAAACAAAAAAAAGAAATAAGACAAAAACTGCACTTTGATTACATTTCTACTCTACACAAAGATAGGAATCAATAACTCCTGGCATATGAAGAATATTTATAAAACTTCCAACACTTTGTTTTCTACAGTACTTAAGGAGACAAAGAGGGCGACTTTTTTTTTTTTCTCAGTTGTATTCTTCCATCCCTCAGTACCTTTCCTTTCTGCCTGTTTTTGAGAGGAGAAAGAAACAGGTAAAACCAAGCAGAACAGTCTGAATGGACTACATGGCTCATCAAGATCCCTCCATGGCAGATGATGCATTTTGTCTTCCAAGGAGCAAAGTTAATGTCTCAGGGTACTTACGTTCATTACTAAGAAAGAAGCAAAGCAGATAACAATGACCTCACATAACACTACAGAGAGCAAACAAAAAGTTTGTTTGGTTTTTGCATGTGAGAAAGAACAGGAAAGGCAGAGAGAACAGATGTCTGAGAAGATGAAAGAGAAAAATGTATGAGGGTTTTTTTAAGGTACATAATTTTAATACTTTGTCCTTTACTTTCTCACTACTTGGTCATGGAAGTTTCTTCTTATTAAAAAAAAAATTAAATCCCCTCAAACTCCACTCTGCTACTTGTCTAAGGCATACAAATTTGGTGCCATATTTAAGTGGAATGCCTGTGACATGCTTTGCATGTAGTTACAATTGCAGGAATTGGTAACTCAATATAGACCCGGTCCTAAAGTTGTACATAATCAGCTCCCTTCAGCTTCTGACCCCAGATTTGCACTCCAGAGTGTCACACAAATATAACCTTTAACTGTTGCCCTAGTTGTCTAAATGTTGCCATACCGCCGCAGCTCCAACTATTAATTCCCACGGTGTGACCCAGTGGATGCTAGAAATTTATGCCAGTTATTCACTATTTAATTAATCTGTCACCAGCTCTGGCAAAATCTAAAAAGAGCTGCAGCTCAAGAAGAGAAGTTCAGAAGGAATAGTGGAAAATACCCACTTACCCTTCCACAGGGAACTGGGCTGGGCAGTGCCTCAGCTCTCAGATGGAGTCCAAGGACTGGCACTTGAGATTTGATTCACACTCTTACAAATGAGCTGGGTTCATCTCACCTGTATCAGTTTGTCTAATAAAAGGTATTATCTCTATCCACAGATGTCACCCCTCATTTTATCTGGGCATTACAGCAATAAAATATTAAACTGTCCATTTCAGTATGAGATGCCAACAACTGGCAGGTTCTGGTGAACTTCTGTAAAGCACTGATTTAGAAACTCCAGATTTGATTACCTAGAGTATTTGTTGTTATTTTCAGATTTCCCATTCCAAAAAGACTCAATTACCCTGGAAAGCTACAAATCCCTGCAATATCTTGTCATGTAGAAAAGAAAAAAAGCACATAATTTCTGAGAAGTGCTGCTCTGGGAAATAACACTGTTGGGGAAGATGGAATGCAGTGCAAGCTGATTGGGCCTTTACTGCCAATATATTACTCAAACCAAATGGTTCATGCTAAATTACCATCTGCTTCTTATATTCAAATTTACCAGATTTTAAAAGCTTCCATTGATTGTTTTAGCAAAAAACTTGCACTATTAAGGAGAGTCAGTTTTGAAGCACGTCCTTTGGGTTAATTTGCAGTAAAAGTAACTGCATCTTAAGCAATTTGGTAATGTGCTTAACCTGCAAAAAGTGAATTTATGACAGAGAGGTCCAGATGTAATTTTGGCTACTGCATACAATAGGAACAGTTTGAGCTAACTGTCGCCTAAGGAGGCAGAGCAATAACTGGCAGATACTGAAATTCAGGATTCTTCAGAAAATAGGGTAAAGGTGGTCGCAAACTCACTCAAAAAGGTGTGTGTCATGCTCTTTTGAACAAAGACTTTAAAAACACCTCTCTGGAAAGAGACTCAGTGTTCCTCTTGGCCAGACAGGAGCGGAGGAGGACCAATTCAAAGGCTGTTCCCAAAAGTTCTTTTAATTCCTTAGGGCAAAACAAGCTGGAAAGCAAGCAACTTTTATTTATTTAGGTTTTTTTTTCCCTTTATATGACCTCTTTATACAAAAGGAGACTACCTTTTGGACCTACATTTATGTACATCTACAATATATTTGGAACTCAGAGCAAGAAATACACTCGATATGAAATGGAAACCAATCAAATATTCCAGTTTGTCTAGCACGTAGATCAGGGGCAACTCATTTATGTGCAGTTGTCTCATAACAGCATTCAACTGGTGAAAGAAGGGTAATGACCAAAGCTTTATTCAAATGGATATAAAGATGCTTTCCCCTTGAATGTACTTTACTTATATGTAATGCAACGGGGGGAAAAAAATATCCACACCTTTAAATGTAACCCGCCACATTACTGCTGTAATTGAAATAATCCAACATTTCTATAGCAGTGTTACAGCCTTAATGGTAATTGCTGGTTATGAAACTTGAAAATAGAGGAGCTATCTGAACATAATCCTGGTTGTTCTCATTAGTAATTGCTATAGCTGGCTATTTATTGCAGCAGCAAATGGGAACACTAAAAGAGAAGAATATTCTGGTATTCAATTTTAGTCACATACACAATATAGCTGATAACAAGCTGTTAGCAACACAGAAGTCAAATACATTTCATCATAAAAATAACAAAATTCTAGTCAATAATATTTAGCTGTTAAAAAAAAAAGAACAATATCTCATTGTAGCCAACAAATGCAAAGATAAAATTTCTAGTGATTCTTAGATGGGTCACAAATAGCCAGTTGGCTGAAATGACAACGACTTTTAGGATCTACTATGCTGAAGACCAGGCTGTTCTGCAAATGATGTAAAAATACACTGTTGAGAGTTAGAGCTAGCCAGGTTTGCTCAAACCATAAAAACTGGATCTGAATTTTAAGTGCCTGTGAAATTTTTCTGTAATTACAGTAGCTGTTTATCTGATTTGCTTTAAGTCTTGAGCTAAAAGCAAAGGATTACATGGTACATATTGTACCTATATATAACACTAATTTTCAGCACCATTTTCACAGTAAACTACACATGGATTGTCAGAGTGTTGCTGCCTCTGAACCACCTTTGCTTTAACTTCAGCAGAGGAAGACTCATGTTTTAAGAACCCGAGTCCTGCTTCTAAATGCATGGTGATGATTCCAGTAGGGATTTCTGCTGTTTAAGCCATATGGCCAGGTCTGTTAGCTCAGAGGCAGCAACAGACTCATTCTTCATGGGATGTAACCACTACAGAGAGAAAAAGAGGTCACTGTGCATAAGTACCAGTCATACACACATTAAAAATCAAGTCACTACATCATCTGCTGAACAAAATGGTGAAACATCGTAGAAACAGTGTTTTGAAAGTGTCTGGGTAGTATGAAGGTTAAACACTGCAGGTAAGCAGCCACACAGTAAATTAGGGAAAAGTCTGCCAAAAGCACAAGTAGAGTTGGTTAAAGAAACACACAGAACGCACTAATATTTTACTCTCTTCATAACCCAGCAAACCTGAAACAACAAAGAATGAGTATATTTACCACCATGGTCCATGGCACCTGCGGGATCCTGGTGTAGGTCATTGTCATGTAGATGATCAGAAAGAAGACGGTGAGAACCCAGTAAAATACAGCTACAAACATCACCCAGCCGAAGGCTGGATATAGAAAATATTCTGTTCCAGCGATCAGGGTCCACACCAGCAGCCCCAACACCTGCAAAAGTTACGGAGAAGAAAGTAAATTGTTACACAGTTTTAGACCTCATACATTTGTTCTAGGTCAAGAAGCGACACCACTGCCGTTCACAGGAACTATCTGATGTGCTGGGCTGGGTTGCTGCACTGGCAGAATACTGATCTGACAGAAAAGAGCATAGAAAACTGGGTTTACTGTGGCAGGGTGTCACAAAAGGAAAGGCATCTAATCTGCTGATTTGGCTCAACCTTTAATTATTTTGGAGCCATACTTGCAGTGGTTTTACAGCTAGCTCCTGAAAGGATTGATTATTATAGCTTACTCGCTGATGTGCATGAAGGCAAACACTGCTGTTCTGCTGCCAGCAAAGTCTCTTTAGAAACAGCAGCCTGTGAAAGACCAGCGGGATCTTCAGGTTCTATCTGCCACAGTCACAGGTAACTTACTAGTTGGAGTCTAGCTCAAAAGGGTCCACACTTGCTCTGCAGCCTGGCAGGCACCAGAGACACAGAACAACTTCTAGGCCTCACTGTAAAAGGTTGTGGTAAAATATCAACACCACTCTAACGTGCAAATATAATTGGAGCAGACTAAGTCACGTTGGGAATGTCATTATATTCCACAGTTCTTAAAACACTTCCCAAGTGACTTGACCCTAAGTAGTAGACGAGGACTCACACTCAAGCAAAGTCCTCAAGCAAACCAGTCTGGGGGAAAAACCTCCCTCCTCACGTGGCAATCTGTTCATCTGATCAGATCTAAGACACAAAGAAATACGTGAACCAGAGGTTTTAACATACTCTCTCCAGTTTTCTCTAGTATTAGGTGATCTCCAGTGCATTAAAAGGAATGAGGAGCAAGCAAAACATAAGTCATATGCCACAGGAAAAAAAAAAAAGTCGTGTTTTTCAAGTTGTCCAGCAATTAGAAAAATCCTAATTATAAAAAGAAAGCGATATTTTATACCTTAAAAACAAATAAACACAAAAAGTGAAGCCCACCCCACACACTTTATTAGACTCAGATGTGGGAACTAAAATTCTTGGATTTGCAACAAGGCTTATCTCGTTCTGCTCTCTGGACTACGGTGAAATTGCCTAGCAGTGAGAAATGGAAGGATTACAAAATTAAAGGAAACAGCAACACATTTAACACACAACAGCCGTGGCTGGACAATCTAAAGAACCTTCTACCCCAATATTATATCTCCAGCAGCAGTTAGTACCAGATATCTGAGGAAATACATTAAAGACTAGACCATGCATCAGTAATATTTCCTTGGACTACCTTCCTCGGCTCCCAGGAATGTGCACTGAAGGGACTTCCTGAGCCTGTGGTGATATCTTTGTAATCAACAGATCCTGACAGCAGATGACAGTTTTGCTACAGCTTCATTTGCACAAGAGCCAGTCCTATTCCCATGCAAGCTCCTGGCCACGGTCACATTTACTTCTCTATTGCAGAACTCAACATGTATATAATGTTTAGAGATTTGTCATTCATGTTTACACAACAAAACTATACTGCTAAAGAAAAGTTTCTTGTAATTAGCCCTCCTACCACCTTGCATCTGTTTATTTTGTCTTCAGTTCATCCTCCAAATTGCCACACAAACTTAATTCAGCCCTCTACTGTATTCACAGTAGATTTAATGTATATTATTTGTACATTGATCTACATCTACACCATGCATACCTAAAAGCACTGCACAAATGTCTGTTTTGTGGTTTGTTTGGAGATTTTTTCCCTCTCTTAACAGAGAAAGCATATAATGATCTGTTTAATAGCATTTCCCCCCCCGGTTTTCCCCCAATCCACCAATTTCTCTTTAATAGGAAGATCCACAACTGGCTCAGACCCAGATAAAAATTCCTGCTTTTCGCAGCATACCAGGGGAGGGCAGCATTGCCTCGTAAGAACAGTTCAAATAGCGTTAAGTGGGTACTTTAAAACACACTATTTTCAATGCAGAGTTATCGGTTCAGCAATGCTCCCCATAGTTCATTTTAATTCTACTTCCAACAACATTTTACTAATAGTAGCAATTCAGTTAATAGCATCTCAAATTGCATGAACTACCCACAATCAGATAAAAACCAACCCAATTTTAGTGTAACAAGTGTTTTAAGACTAAATAATTTTGATAGACTGTTTAGCTAACAAAATACCATTTTCTTAGGATACAAAGTTGTTTTTCATTACGCCCATCCACTTTAATACAAACTTAAATTCACCATCCAGAAATTATACCAATAAACAATTGATCTTGTGCTTGACAAATAATAATTAAAGGCAGATTTATCCTAGATCTGAGTATCTCATAAAATACCAAGAACAGAAATTCTGAAGATGAGAAAATATTAAACATCATTAAACACTCTGCTGATAAGTGTTGGGTTTTAGAACACTTTTAAATAGAGAAGTAGATTTTTCATGAAATGGAGAAGACTATGAAGAATTTTTACTACTAAATGCAATAGGATTGATAAGGATACCTCAGCTTATATAATGGATTATTACTCAAAAGAGCAAAATCCTCACAAGCAGCAAATTATTAAAATTAAAAAGGAAAATTCTGAAGTTACATGAGACCACTAATCTCACATTACCACACAATAAAGCTAGCCAGACATTCACTAGAGCACTAGTATTCACGCTGGTCTGTTTTTTCCAGTAGGATTCTAACCTGGAGTTATCACCCCTCTTCCAAGATAATTTTAATACTTAAGTGGCTGTACATGTATTCCAAAGAACTGCTTTTAATGCCTGTTTTTAGCTAGCTTGTATCAATGGCAGAACAACTTACCCAGGCAATTGAGATGCACCACAGACGTTACAGATTTATATTCTTAACTGGCTCCTTCCTCGTAACTTTGATGGGTTGCATATTAGAGCACATTTGACATTTTCAGTTAGATCCAGATACTCTTACAGCATATTACTGGAGCTGACAGGCTAAAATAATATTTCAGATTTCTTGATTAGACCTGAAAAGGTCAGAACAGCTCACGGTCAACAATTCACTCCGTGTAGTTAAATGATATGGCAAATGGTTTCACTGCATGTGTAAACATACGCAATAAATTGATTTAAAGTTCACACTGGCCGTCTGTATCTACAAAATACCTCAGCAGCCAAAGGAATACAGACATCTAGACGAGCCTTCCGTGACCAGCCTGTATTCTCAGCATGTTAAATACCGAGATTGCTTCTGCGGTGTTAAACGCCTGCCTCGTAATTTTCTGACTGTCCCTTACATGACACATTTGCTGTTCAACAGATCGGTACAAACTGGGTGACGCTCCTGTATCTGCTGGAGCTGAGAATGCCAGTTCTCCTACTGGTTTGGTATCACACCTCCCCACTGGGAAAAACTGGACTATATTCAAATGTCATCTCAATGAGCATCCAGTGTACAGAATCTGGCAAGTGAGTGATAGGTAGGCAATACTGGAAAGTAAAGATCAGCAATAGCCGGGGAGTGCCTGCAGTAACTCGGCGAGCACAGACAGTGCACAGCCACCTTCACTGCTTCAGGTCAGCTGAAAGACAAGGGAGAAAGCTCCACTCAGGAACTCGGAAAGGCCTGTATCCCATTATAACCAGGTAGGCTAGAGCATATTAGTAATAGCTAAGTATTTAATTTATGAGCAAGTCAGAATATACTTAATTAGAATTACAGGAACATACGACTATCCTGTAAAAAATGAGCCCAAGAAAGGGGGAGGGAAAAGCATCAAGAAGGCCCAAGAAAATAAAGCATGTGATAGTGGATGAGAGGGGATGCTGGGTCCTAAGACTATAAGGGCTCCACCAACTGGGTCCAGTATTTCAAGTCAGATGGGAAATAGGGATTTCAGTGCAAGATAAAGGCAAGCAGTTTTCCATTGTTTATGGCAGTCTCTGATTTCAACTCAGACATTTATTTTGTGGTCATTTGGCTGCTGCTTGATCAGGTACCTCCATTACTAAAATGCATTAATATGTCAAATGCACTAATGCATAATTCAGCAGTTGGCAGATACCATAAAAAGGAAGTAACTTGGTAGCAAAGTCCAATATTATTGAGTGTGCAGGTTTAAAATTAGATGCTTAATTGCATATTCAAACCCTTAAATAAATGCCATAATTCTTCTGCAGTGTCGAGCACTTCAAAAGTATCACATTATTTAGTCACTTAAAAAGAAAAAAAAAGGGGCTTTGTTGTTAGTACATGAGACACATCTTGTCTGGTACCACTGGAACAAGTCAGCAGGTAAAAAAGCAGGTGTGAGCTTGTATCCAGTTTTGCTTTTTGAAGTAGCTAAAAACTGCAGAAGAAAATTTGTACTTGAAACCTGCATTTAAAAGGGCTACGATGTAACAACTCCTCTCCAGTGATGCTAGGGTTTGGAATTCTCCAGCATTTCTCCTGAGTGGTTAACTCAGCAAAACAGTTAAAAATGTGTATAACATCCCTTTCACAATAAAAGCAGTCTCCTTGTAGCAGAACGGACAGGGAAAAAAAACCCGAGGCTCATCTATAAGAAAAGGTTCATTAAAAAAAAAAAAAA
>VYZQ01028249.1:82559-117336 GCA_013400655.1 Mystacornis crossleyi
TTTTGGAGATAATTACAAACTGGGTACAACAGGAACAACAAATGTAGGTTTATCCATGAACTAGTCAAAATCAGAATATTTAATGTGTTTTACAGAGAAAAAAAAAATTTAGGAAAAAATAAGGCACAAGCCTACAATTACTGGATAAATCACATCAATCCAGACTGAAATACAAAATGTAAAAATCTTGTTTCTGCTGCAGTCAGAGAAAAAGCAATAAACATGCTTTTAAAATGGAGAGATTCTAACTTATAATATTTCTATTAACACTGAGCAAAGATGCAAAGCAGAGGAAATTCAAAAGCAATTTCCAGGCATGTTTTTTTAGAGCTATAAGAACCTTGTTTAAGTGTCTTTGAAATTTCAAGGGCCACATGAATGTACTCTGCAATAATCTAATCAATACATTGCCTTACCCTACTGCTTCTCTTTCCCAATCTGAAACTATTTTTTAAACTCCAAACATTACAAGGAGCTGGCATCAGCCACTCACTACTGTCCCCTCCTCATTGCCAAGCACACTGCACACCACTTTTCCTCCCTAAGCCCTCTGTGCCATCAGCAGTTGGAGGCATTTGTCTTGCCAAGAGCTCCACAGTGGAGGGAAGCTTTGTGATTCACCTGGAATATCTTCCAGTGAGACAGATGCACAGAAGAGAACTTGGGCTCTACATACGTGCAGGAAAAGAAATCCTTTGCATGGTTTTGCAGATTGTACACCAAATAAAGGAAAAGGCTGTGCTTTCACTGAGATTTTTCAGGGCTTTGCCTTGCTAGAAAAAAATGTTAAAATCCACAGTGCTCGCAGAAGCGTGTCAGCGGTTGTAATGAACATACCAATTTTATAATTTATACAGTATCACACTTAGCATCAAACTTAAGTAGCAGCTGCAGGTCTCAAATATCTCCTCGCTTTGAAAACACTTCTGCCTAATAAAAATCCAAAATTCAGTCTCTTCTACTTTCCCAGAACTTCTAAAAATTGTCTGAATAGCTGTTTAATTACTTTCAAGCAACCAGTTTCAGTGTTGAATCTTCCCACAAGTTTTCAAAATGTCTGTCATGCTCTTGGCTCTGTAGCAGCACCAGCACACACCCCTCACTACAGGTTAAATGGGCTTGAAGTAGTGGCACAGAGAATCACTTCAGAGAATCACCCCCCCAGAGTTCTTGTTTAGGATAGATTTCCTAAGAAAGAAATCTGCTGGAAGCAGCACGTGACAAAATATGCTCCAGAAGTATGTCTTCATTGAAGACTGAACTCTCTTACCCCAGAGTTTAGTCCAGATCCTGTGACACGTCAGAAAACCTCCTGACCCAGGACTGAAATGGGTCAAAGCCTTCTGGCAGACGCTTCATTCAATAGGGAACACACCTATTCCGGAATGAGACTTCAGACAAAGCCCTTCAAGGGCTGACAGACCTCTGCTGCCTTTCCCACAGCTCCACAAAGCAGGGAAGTCCTCCCACACCTACCCCAAACCCTCCGGAAAGAGTCCAGGAGCACCTTTGCCTAAAAGAGAGGGGATCAGACCTCCTCATGTGTGAGCCAGTAAAGAAGGGCCACTCCTGGTGTTCAGATCGTGATGCTCATTATCCAGACCAGCCATGCAGTGAGGATGCACTGAACCGGCCACGGCATGTGAAAATAAGGGTATCACCTTGCACTTCCAAAAGGAGTCACACCGGAGGCAGAGCCAGCACACAGGAGTGCCCAAGAAACTCTAAAGTCTCATCGGGAAGAGGGAGGCTGCTAGGGACTGGCATGCAAGTGAGAAACTTGTTTTTCTGATCAGAACAGGCAGTTCGATACTGCAGAGCTGCCCAGGCATAAAGACAACAGCACCTGGGCAAAATGCTTCAGCACACCCAATTTCATGTCTCCTTAGTAACCTAGCACCTACTAAAAAGGAGTAAATCACAAAGGTACTCCTTCTCTACTGCAGTCCATGCGTGAGGAGTCTTCTGTGATACGGTGCTCCGGCTCACTGCATCTGGCATCCCAGAAAAATAACTCAGGGGTGGGAGGCAGTAAGGAAATCGTGCTGTCCATCCCAGCAGCATATTACAGGGCTCCAAGGTTGCTTCACCTGAGAAATATGCGCGGAATGTGTGAGACCAGGGCTAACACCAGTAACACAGACCTAAAGGAAGTACCTTAAATTAAAAAAGCAAGAGAAGTTTTCTGGAAAACACAGACATACCACATCAAAATTTTGAAATCACTACAACAGATTTTGTACAGCTTCTCAGGAAGTTCTGTTAATGACTAGAGGCAGAGTAGTTTTGAGTAGATATTCAGAAGGTAAACAAGAAATAAGACTTTGTTCAGGCTGTAAATTTTGTTCATGTCATCAAAAACGTTACAATGGAAGATTAGAAACTCTTAGGAAAAAATAAAAGTAATAAAAACTTCTAGCAAAGAGAACATATCACAGTGCTTTATAAATCAATGGTGTACCCACACGCTGAGTATGTTCTGCTCATTCCTCCCTTTCATTTACAAAATGATTCAGTTGGATTATTCCAGGCACAGAAAACAGCTCCTACAAGAAAAGAAGAATGTTAAAGCTGGAAAAAAAGACAGATGCAATTTTCTGTTGAAGACTGAAGGAGGATATTACAGAAGTCTGCAGAATGTCAGGTGGCATAAAGAGGGGAGAGAGGAGTAGATTAGGACTTGCAACACAAGAAGCATCCTGCTAAATTATCACACAAAAAGATGAAAAACAAACACAATGCAATGGTCTTTAAAAACAAAACAAAATCAAAAAGAAGAAAAAAATCCACAGTACATAACCAAATCACAGAATGCCATAGGAAACATCATACACACTCCGGGTCAGCTCTGTCTGTATATATTATATACATACATGATAGTCAGGATGCAATCTTCTGCACTGGAAATTCCTAAATGTGCAGTTTCCTAGAAGTTATAAAACCATAACAGAGGAGAAACGCTTGCAGTACGTGCTCCTTCTTAACTCTGCCCTAAGTTTTCAGTATCAGTGACTATTACAGACCGAATACTGGGCTAAGCAGACCACTGACCAGATCCATTACAATCACCATTACTAACTTCTGGTTTTAGCTTGCCTTCCTTTCCTGCAGATAATCCTGGCAACCAAGGACTGGAAGATGCAAAAGTGTTAATCGAATAGGATGAGATGATTACACGCCACATCAATATATCATTTGTTTCTAAAGTAGAATTACAAGAAGTAATCTCAAGCAACTGTGAAGAATCAGGCTTGAATTACATCATTGTGAAATTTATCTTCTCAGTAGAACGGAGGTTGATCATTAACAGGTTATTAAAATGTGTACAAAGCATAAAGATTGGTCCTTGTCCCAGGGCACTTTCCACATTAAACGCTTTAAAGTTTGAGGGCTGCATTCAGGAGCACAGTACTGCTTACCCATGCCTGTAAATTCTGACTCAGTCTTGTGTTTTGCCTGGGGATCTGCACACACAGAGCCATTTATATAGGTTAGAGTCATTTATATAGGTTACTGTACACTATGCATATATTAATTAACTTGGTATCACAGTGCTACCCATCATATTGTCTACAAAGAGGCAGCAGAAGACAGCCTTGTCTGTGCCCATAATGTTCTGTAGTCTGAAGGAAGTACTTCGATGCAGAATACAGTGAGATGGGCAGCCAGCAGAAACACCTGCAAGCTCAGAGCTGCTGCAGCTGACTGGGACCACACTGGTTACTGCTATCAGCAGCTCCATCAGGGCCACAGTGTAAGGTAACAATAAGGAGGGGTGGTACAAAACGCGACTGAAGACAAACAGCCTGTCCTAAAGCAGTACTCACCTCTCCGGAAGGACACCCGGTGACACAGTGCAAGGCAATGACCTCCACAGTGCTCAGTCTCTAAAGGTCGACAAGAGCATCTAAACAGCAAGGCCAGGAGACTGCCTGGCCTCTTATCTAACGATCAGGAGGGATGCAACTGAAAGGAATGCTGCTGCCGCTCCCTTTTCTTTCCACTTCAGCAAGGCCTGGCTGCGGCAGGGGTTTTTCCCACCACCTAGAATTTCCGAGAGAGAAACACCTCGATATTGTGCAGCAATGCTTGCTGATGCCAAATTCACTGCCTCCTCCCAGCCCTGTCAGGAAACCGTGAAGTGGTACTGCTACGGTAAACACCGCAGTATCATGGAGCTGGGAATTGCTCACTGGAATTCCTGCTGCATTTTGCTCTTCAGCAGCAGAGAAAGGAGAATGGAAAGCAATAGCATGTTAAAATCAAACACAAAATAATCTGCCTTTTCAGTTACTTTCTGAGCAAATTTTTACTTAACCATGCCTTCAAGTATGAATTTTACAAAGCAAAATAGTCACACACAGACACATATGGCACAGGATACATATTTCTTTGTTTCCTGGTGGTTGCTTTTGTGCAGCCTCTAGAGGTGATGGCTTTTTTGAGGGAAAAACTTGAAGATTAAGTACAAACACCTTCAGATTTAAAACTAGCAATTAAATTCCATATTCCAATAATTTTTTCTTTTCAAAAGCCTGCTTATAAATCAAGATTGGTGAAACTAAAAGGTTGAATGACTTTTTATTGCACCTTCAAATATGAATATATTTCTGAGTTCTGAGTAGAAGCTGTAACTGGTTTCTTTGAGAATTAACACACAGGTTAGTCCTCTGAACAGTCTTGTCCCCAAACAGGCAGTAGAGAAGTAAAAATAAATCCTATGTGACCCACATGAGATGGAGGGGCAATTTACTAAGTTGATTTGTGAGGACATCTATCATCGCACTCATACAATGCCATATAATTTAATTGATTTAAATTTTGGATCTTCATACTATAAAATTACGTGTAGATTTGAGAGGTCACATTAGTCAGGAACATCAACTACTTGGTGGAAGGACTTAAAAGAGCTTGCAATGCTTCTTTGAGGCAATTTAAATGAAAAAAAAAAAAAAGGAAAACCACATTGGCAGGCTGTTTGAATTCTTGTTTTGAGACTTGAAGCCGAGATTTGGACAAAGGAAGAAGGTTCCTCACATTGACCAAGAATGCCAGTTGATGATGAATTTCCTATCTCTTCTCAAGACAGACGGGGCTTTCAGAGCGCAGCCGCAATTTAACTCTGGGACAGGGTCTGCCCCCTTCCCGCTCAGGAGCTTGGGTGGGGCAGACAAAAAGCTTAACATATTCCTTTTCCTTTACACAGACGGAGTGACTGTAAAGGAAACATCACAACACACCACAAACACATGAGAGTTTTCCTGAGAAGGACCACAGCTTCAAGCCAAGTAGTAGAGGCGTATTCCTGGAGGTGAAGACCACAGTATAGCCCTCAAGTTCTGAATGCTATTTCTCCTTTATAAAGCACATATACAAAATGAATGTGCGGGCTAACCTGCTGCATTCACTGAATACAATGTTTGTTTCTTGCTTTTGGGAAGTGCATTGTGAGGAAATGATTGTCCTTGTACAGAAAAACTAGGAAAAAATACAGTAATATCCAACTGTCTGTAATCGCACTTTACTTTTTCCTTTATTATCTAAGCTGGAAAAGGGCAGAAGTAGATTCTGAGTTCAAAAGACACAGCGCCATTTGTGTCTGCCTGAATGTGTCTTCCCCAATGTGGCTATTTACTGGGTTTTTTTATTAGTACAACTGCAACTATTCCTTAATGGAGCATGATGGCAGGAAGGATTTGTTCTTTTGTTCTAATAAAATCATGTATGTGAAAAGTTTTCCTCAACCTTGATATTGCCTCTTCTATCATACAAATTTTTCCTTTGAAAGAAGTTTTGCAGCACTCTATCTTCCTTCCTCCCATCCTCCCTGAAGGGATATAGTTCCTGAGGGTAGAAAAAGACCAGCTTCTCAACAAATGGCAATGATTTCTAAGTTACTTTTAATATTCGGTGCACGTGTGCATGTGAAATACACACACTCACCAAAAAAAAGTCATTTTGCCATCGTTTGTACATTAATAAGGTGAACTATTTTAAAAAGAGAATTCCTAACAATGGTTACTTATGAATTACGACTAATTATTTATGTAGTTCACTTTGTTTAAATGATGTCTATGTTCTTCAAGAGAACAATGCTGTATACAGCTGCTTTATTAATAATGTCACTGGCTCTTTGTTGCTATTTTTACATCTCCATCTTCCTGTTGGGCCATGTAAATAGAGATGCCTATAATTAGCGGGCACACAGCATTGTTTCACAAGTCTTAGCTGCTACATTAAAATAGGAGGCTTATTACTTCTTTGGGAATAACTTTTATTTTGCCCTGTGGTTAAGATACAAAGTCATAAAGCCAGATATGATGCAATGGAAAATTCAAAGGGAGTATCTGCTATGAAAGTCCATTGCTGCATTCTGCATCCATTTAAACAGGAGGAAACCCTTAACTGCTCATTCAAAAAAAAAACCTTTAAAATGAAAGTATCTTTTAATTTCCACAGCTGAAAACCACAAAAATTGATTTTGTACAATACAGAATTTTTTCTTGCTGTGAGACAGAATCTTCTAGTCATCAAATGCTGGAACAGTTTCCCTTGCCTAACAAACAGAAGAGAAAATAAGATGATAAAGAGATGAGAAAAGAAGTCTGCATTCAGATCTGCCTATTTAGAAACTTACTGTACCTCTTGACTACTTCTATATTGAGTCCCAAGTATAATAATCCAACCCTAGGACTAGTATTTACATTTTTAGGTAAAGAGTAAGGATTTTACAAAGACTGATCCACATGTTGTAGAAGCACCTCAATGAAAAAACTTTTTCCTTCTCTGGCAAAATTGCTTTCTTTCCTGAATACTCTTTGCATTAACAATGCAAAAGAACTGCATGCCCATATAAATATTTAACACTGCATATGCTGTTCTGGAGGCACTTATGTTCAGAGACTTCACTGTCAGAAAGGACCATTTTGGCCATGCTGCCAATGGTATAAAGATTTCAACTTACAACATGCTTTTTGTAAAGAGGTGACACCTTGGCAAAGACACTGAAATTATAAAATTCATCTTGTCTCTAAAAAAGCTGCCATAATGTCTACGGCTCCCATTGCTGAAAAACCCCAGCCCCACTTCTCATCTGAATTTTTCTGAAGTCAGTTTCCAGTCATGTCCTTTTCCAAAACATCCATCTGTCACCAATATATCAAAGACAACTTTGAACTAAGTCATATTCAAAACTGTTGATAAGACACAACTGAATAAGAGATAATCATAAATACTAACATTGCTTCTGGTGACAAGCTACATTGGGTTTTTTAAGTCTGCTTTATCTTCCTCTTTATTCTTTTTATGGTAGTAGTAGAGAGAGTTTACTTCAAAGGAATCAAGAACAAATTCAGAATTAAGTTTTCAATAGAGGCCTATTTAAGATTTGTTACCACTGTTTCACACTTAATGCTTTGCAGAGATGTTTAGGGTACTAAAGCAACTTCAGGATGAAGAATTATATGCAAGTGAAAATATTAACGTGAAATGAAAAAAAAATAATTGGCCAAACAATTAAAACAACTCTACAGATCAGTCATGCTTTTAGAGAACTCCTTTCTCTCAAGCTCCATAACTTTATTTTCAAGATTCTGAGGAAAAAAGTCCACAAGCCTGAAGGACTTCCCACAGCTGGTCTGCTCTCCATAATAAATACTCAAGCAGTGCATGCAGCACAAAAGAACAAAGTAAAAAGGTCTGTGGGATACTTGACACTCGAAATTCAAACTACCAAAGTCATAAATTAAGTATATATGCCTGTGTATGAGGCAGGGTGTAATGTTCTCCAACTTCTTCAATGGGCCTTATGTAAACAAAGAACAGAACAACTGGCAACAAATGTCAGCTTTCTGGTGCAAGAAAACAGTATCCAACCAAGGGAAAAAACCCACCCTCAACCCAGTGGCTAATCCAGATTAAATCTGTGAGCAGAAGTGATTTAATGTCCCTCAGATGTTTGCTCTCCTTTTGTGCCAGAGGTTGCTGCCCTGCAAGGGTGACTGCAGACAAAGCTGCTCCTCAACTACTGCACTCTAATGCTCAGTGTATTTGAGGTAAACAAATCACTGGTTTGTGGTATTACCATAGGCTAAAATGTGAACTGCAGTGAACAGCAAGGCATGGAGACCTTGTCAGCTGTCTGCATTTAAGAGCTATCAGCCTGAAACCAGAACTTCTGTATTTGCCTCCTGTAATGCATAAACACAGAAATGCCAAGAGCTGCCACTCTCACTGCATGCACTCATGCTTCACTGTCCCCACAATACAGCTAATATATTTTGGGTTCTCAAGCATTTTTGATTCCATTTCTCCTTTAAATCTGATTTTCCAATACAGTTCACAGGTGTCAGAAGGCTACAAACTACAGGGATTACTATGGATTAGTGCATCCCACATGCCTGAAAGTGTTCGGAGCTCTTAGTGGAAAGGTATTTCCCATACATTCTCCTTCTAGCTCCTCTGTCAGCACAGCATTTTCCTCAGGGAGACGAGCGTGTTGTTAGACCGAAAGCTGGTACAGCCCCCAAACATATCTAGCAAAGTGTACCCACAGTCCTTACCCAGGCTAGAATTTTGTCCTAAATTTCAGAGAAATCCCCTCCGCACGACATCAAACTAGAGGACTGAGATAGCACTGCTTGCTCTCCATCTCATCCAACCTCCGCCCATCCCCTGCACTACAGGAGCTGAGTCAGCAAACCAGGACACCAGCTCTGTCTCAGGGCACGGTCTCATGCACAGACTAAGCTGTGAGAAGGGAGGACAAGGCTCCCACAGCATCGACCACCGGCTGATGAGAAAGGCAGATAAATGGAGGGCAGTCACCTTGTCAGACCCCACCACCAAATTTGCTGCAGTTTACGAGTCAACCACCTCTGCGGCGCTCAGGTCACAGCTCGTCACGGCCGAGGTGAGGGGAAGTGTGGCTGGGTCAGCTGCTGGGTCAGTGCAGGCAGCTGGCAGTACCGATATCCAGAAATGCAGCAACTGGCTTTGTCAAAGGCTGTCTGCATCTGAGCTGCAGTTTATGAACAGCAAGCGATGCAGCACACACGCCAAGGTTATGAGGAGGAGAGCTCTAGGTAGGGCAGCAACAGCCAAGTTGCTGAGGGGGTACAGGCCGAGTGAGGGTGTGCTCTGCACTTGCTTTGGGGGAAACACATACTAAATATCTTCGACTGCACACAAGCTTTTTCAGTGAAAAGCTTCCATATCACTACGCAAGCTTACAGCTTTCCCTTCCCACCCAAATGGTTCTTCTGAAAAACCCAAGCCTTTTCCTGTAGTGCTGTTTATATTATACATCCCAATATACACAACCAACTAAATTATATTTACTTAGCTAACTTCCACACCTTTTCCCCTTTCTATTTCCTCAGATTTGGATCACAGCTTTCTTCTGCTCAATATTTTCTTCCCTAGAATGACAATAGTGCAGATACAATAAAGAGGTGTTACCAGCCTTTTGTTCAAGTGCTCTTTGTTGAATATTTCAGCTATTTACTGCCCCCTCAGAAGTTCCTGTTTTCCCACTGAGGGGGGAAGGGAAAGCCTGTATAATGACATGGCAGCTTTTTGTTCAAAATGTCTGTGTGCAGTCAGAGATACTTAGCACATTGTCCTTGCAAAGCCTGATATTACTAGTTCCAAATCAAAAAGAGGAAATTCTTTAAATAACTAAAAAAAATTTTTAAAAAACCCATAATGTGACTAAAAAGGTAGTACTTTGTAGATACCCCTTTCTTCAAGATATGAATTATTGCTTTATCAAAATGCCCACAACCACACACACTGAAAACTCAGCCCACTATGATGAAATGTGCACAAACACACAGGCACATAATATAATCTCCTACTGCCAACAATATTACAGGTCTTAGCACATAAAACCAAGAAACCAAAAAGGAATTAGGGCACTGAAAGACATCACAAGCTGGGAGCTTTGCTAGTTCACACAAAGGGAAAAGGAAGAATACAGCATGCATAGCAATTTGTCTTTGATACAGGAAAAGGCATATATCTTTTGATAAGTCAGTGATAAGGCAGGACAGCTATGGGACAAACCCATTTGTTGTACTGAATAAACACATTTAGATTGATATTTGTGATGCTGAGCTGTTTTGACACATAGGATTTAACAGAATCACAATGTGGATGTGAAAAAATGACCAGTGTTTGATTACAAAATAAGGTATCTCCCGGTACTGTGGGATACATGACTGTAGGCAGCTTTAAAGAAATACATAAATTAGACAACTGGGTTACGAAAGAGCATGTCCAAGCAATGGATGTGAACAGCTTCCCCTTTCATCATCTATCAGCTACACTGCTCAAGCCAGAGAAACTGCGCACATGGAACAGGTAGCATGACAGGGCTTTTAGGAATTTTTGGGGTAATCTTGGTACCAACCGGGTTAACTGTGCCTTTTATTTTCCCAAAGTCAATTTTAGCACAACGGGTCAACACAAAAATGGTAAAAACTGTTAACTGGGCTCCTCCTAATCCAAATCTAATTTGGATTGACAGTAAGTGCTCCACGCAGGGGTATTGGAGACGAAAGGTCTCAAGGGAGGTGATCTCTTTTATCAGACTAATCCATGGCCCTGGCAGAAGACACCAGTAGGGAAAGTTTCTGGGCATACCCTTTTCTTCAGCGCTGAACGGAAGCAACAACAGAGCCGCCCTGTACCAAATGCTAACAAGTGGGTAGGAAACGGCTATCGGAAAGGAGCTGCTGGTCTTTAAGAGTCTGACAAACAATGTCAGATTGTGCGCTGATTAGAGCACACAGACTTCATGGTACGTTGGCTTTCATGTTCTTTTCATTTCATGTCGGGATGACTGAAGTCAATGGGAAATTCTCAACAGGTTTTAATAGCATCAAGAACTGATTCATTATAACCTTCATTATAACAATATTGTTTGTGTACATTAGATCTTAATCTGATCTTGTTCCCATCAACTCATCCGGACTCTATCTGCACCAGTTCTCAGGGTCATCTTCTTGCTTGTGTACATTGTCTATGTAATTTGAAATCTACAGAAACAGCAACCAACACAAGTCAAAATTAAGTATTCTTTTAAAATCGACTTCTCCACCATCTTCTTTTAACTGAGACCTAAATTGAGGAGGCATTTTGAAATGAAGCTCAATTTTTAGAGTGAAAATTTCTTCAGGCATAGTTTAGGACAGGTTGGGGTTTTTTGGGGGAAAGGAGATTTTTTGCTTGGTTTGTGTTTTTCCTTTTTTTCCCCCTTGAGACCAACATTCCACTGTAGAGCTTACTAAGAAAGTGAAAATTAGATGTAACCAAGCTTAGAGAATTTCTTCTCATTTATCACTGTGTACTCAGTTTAATTTTAACTTGAGCTGGTAAAACACTTTACAAGAGACCCCATCTCACCTTTAACACATTATCTTGACTTGCTTACTTTAGGCAAACATTTGCTAGATAGTTGTCTGTTACTGCATAAAGGGAACGTCAAGTTCTTTGTATAAGCGTCTGGTCATGTTTCATGATTGCCAAAGTCTAGGAAGAAATCCCCAGTTTGAAAAAACTGCTTGGAAACCTCATTCTCCTGGCTAAGATTCCTACCATTTTTGCTGAGAAGTTAAACAGAGAAAATCCTCCCAATATACCAAATGGAACAATGAAATTGTACCTAGTAACTTATAAGCTATTCCACTCATAGCTTCCACTCAAGTTTCACCATTGAATTACAGTTCCATAGGCCTGTGTCCTATGTTCAAGATTCGTTTTATACATCTTCACATGGATGTTCATATTCAAACAGAAAACACACCACAAGAGAAGCCATCTTTTCAAGTAGGTCGTTACCTTCGTCTTGCACACTACCTTTTAAAGTCAAGTCCCAGCAATATAAGAATGTACCCAAAAGAGTAAAATAAGGATTGTGGTTTTCCAAAACTAAATATAGTAGTTTCTCAATGACAACTGTCTTTCTGTCAAGTATGAATTTTATTTGGCGTCCCGAGTTAATTCCCATGCATTAGAGAAATAAAAAGAACACTAATTACTGTATCGGTTTGTACTGTGCTATATCTTAGTTACAGCACAGGGAAGGGGAAATATTTTCAGCTTGGAGGTCAATTGGCAATCCACAATAACTGTTGTGACTGTAGTGCACAGTCCAGTGAACATGGCTTATGCACATAGAGAGGCTTTGAAGCATCAATGAGAAATTTCAACAAAGATTTTGCTTTTCCATGCATCCTGAATCTCTTATATTGAAGAGCTTTTCAGCCTTTTTCTAAAAATTTTTCCTTGAGGTGATCATAAGATCGTGGTAGGTCTCAAAAAACCCAGCTGTGTCCAGCCTCCTTTATGCTTTTTGTTTTAAAAAAGTTGCATTCTGGGAGAATGCAAGAACTAAGCATGTCACAATATTCACCAACAACCTCCTAAATCACCGTATCGCTACCAGTATTTCTAACACTGTTCTAAAAGACTATGGTATTTTTCATCATTTTGTCCACCTACAGCTTTATGAAACTATTAGATATGCATGTCTCAAAATGAGCAGAGCATGTTCTTTCTGTTGCCCAACTCTCTCTCTTAAAACAATATTTTGCCAAATTCTTCTGTAGGAGCTGCATTTTCTATGTTGATTTTCTCTGTCAAGTCTGAAGAAAAGCAGACAAAAATCATGCAAAGCAGGCCTTTGGCAAGTTGCCTTGAGCTGCTGGACAAGAGGGCTTGAAGAAATGAGGCTGGGAGACAACAAAAACCAAACCCACCACAGAAGAGAGATGGAAAATGAGGACTTGGGACAGAGGTAGAGGGGTGGACAAGAGAGAGAGAGAGAGAGAGAGAGAGATACAAACATGTTGAAATACTTGCAGCTAAGTATGCAACACTTCCAGAAACGAGTCCTTCACACATCTTAATTCTATCCTTAGTTAAGTATACATTATGGTATAGTCTGTAACTATCTGACCACATACTTTCCCCCTCTCCACACCACCACCAGCATGCAGCAACAGAAGGGAAAGCCTCCTTTGGAACTAATGCCTTCCCCTATTTTGCTTTCTGCCTGTTTACTTCTGTGGCCTGCAGACCTGCAACTCAGCTTTGCACCTGCCTGGGCCCTTTAAAACACAGTGTGTTATCTGTATTGTCCCACAAGTCGATCAATAAACTATTAAACACGTCTCTGTGAGATACAGTAGTGTGGTATCCCAATTTTAGACAGTGCACTAAAACGAAGGTCAAAAGCCAATTCTTGCCAAATTTCTGGAAAACTCTTTTCCCACAGAGTTTAATATGGTGCTGCATTTTGCATCTTTAGAACATAGCTCTGACTTTCCGACACATCTGAGAGTAACTGTTTTTTCTGCAACTCAGACCCAAAGCTGGGGATTCAAAAAACAAGGAGTAGAGTGAACACAGTGAAATGTAGGGCTTACTTGCCTTGTCAAGTATCCCAGAGGAACAATGTGGTGCAAGCAGAAGATAAAAATCAAATTTTCCAAGGAAGCAATTAGCCAGGAGACCATCCTCTCCCTTTGAATAATCCCTTTCCTTACTGACAACATGACTTCCTCCAACGCTGTGTGCACAATATCCCAGTCATGCCTAGAAAAACTCTTCTGTGCAATGACCATGACAGAAGTTCCTTGATAAAAATAACATGATCAAGCAGGTTTTTGACTGGATTCCAGTACCTGCACACAATTCAATATCAAACCAACACTGCCAGGGTGAAAATAATTTTGACACTTCCTAATTTGCAAGACCTTAATAACATAATAATGTTTTAAAATTGTTTATTAAGTGCCCATACACATGCAAGCGCTTTGAAACAGCACACAGGGTTACTGGTAGCAAGGTACATCACAGTCTACAAATTAAACTACAGCCAAATCAGTGCAAATGCTGACATTTTTTGGTGGTGTTTTTCCCCACTAAGGATTGAATTATAGCACCACTCTCCTCAACCTGTATCACAGTTGTGTCCTGAGCCTTTAAAGGACAATTGTGCATTTGTTTATGTTTTCCAACCTACAGCAGTAGTAACAGGCATTCACCACGGACTCACCTTCTCCTCATCTGATCCTTGTCAGTCTGCCCTACAGTGGCTGTCTCTGGCTGGGCACAACCAAAGCTGATGTTATCAGCTGAAGTGTAATTTTAAAGACACATTGTAGAGGTTTTCCTTTTGTTAAAGGGCTTTTTTTTTTCACCTGTTCCCCCGTCTCCCAGTGCTGAATTCCTGCCTGCAACACTCTCTCTCAGTTTTTAAGTTTCACCTAGAGTTCCTCGTACTTGTCTCAAAACTGTGCTGCCCCATTCAGCTATTACCTCCCACAGGAGCTGAAGCCTTTGGAATAGCATTATTGTTGAATACAGATAACATATGCTAAAACATACATTAAAGGCACTCTCTCTTGTAATAATTATACACACACAGAGGAAAAAAAAAGGGAAAAAAAAAAGAAAGAAAAAAAAGGGGAACCTGTTAGCAGTTGCATAACTTCAAGGCTAAATAAAAGGATCTGTGCAAAAACAGTGTCACCTTGAATATATTTAAATTCAGGCCTGGACATAGCAGTCACATTTAAAGTGGATGGACGATACAAGCTGTTCTTATTTTCAGGTATGAAGCAGAGGTTCTTGACAGATTTCCTTTCAAGTTGTGCACATTAGGCCACCAGTTAAACACAAGAAGCAATTACCAGAGTATGATCAGAGAGGCTGCTTTTCCCACATGGCCTCTTTCCAGGGTCCTACTTAGGATGTTTCCAATTTATTTATTCTTCCTAACTAGATTATGATATATCCAGAGACTGACACCTTACTGATTATTACCATGCTTACTTAGGTCGTCTCAGTTCTACAAAATCTGATTTAAGCACATCTTAAATGAGACCAGAAACATTGTGGCTGCCCAGAACAAACTGCTCAGACAGCATGCCTCTAACAATACCAATTTGTTGAAACTGGTTTTGTTTTGCTTTGAAGATTTTTCTCTCAGCAAACCTGTGGTTGCATCAGTGTCATCTGTACACCCGTATCTTGCAAAAAAGGTCAGTGTAAACACTCAATATTGTGCTCTAGCTTGGCAAAAATGCAGTCACGCCCAGGACTCATCCAAGCCTGTGCAGTGAAGAGGTCTGGCAAAGCCTGGATACAGTATTAATGAGTGTAAAACCAAGAGCTCAGCCTCTAACTTTATTAACATAAGCCTAACACCACACGTTCCTTGGACCAGACCCAGCTGCCACTGAAAGCAGCGACTTGATTCCTTCCTTACTCAGTCCCTCCTTCAGTGGAGTTTTAAGAGCCTTATACCTGATCTGGTCCTTTCAGAGGCAGGTGAATTAATGCCAGCAGCTTCCATGGGAACTGACTTAGGCCACGGGAACAGAACTACCTTGCCAAAGGCCTGATGGATGCTAAAATCTATTTGCTATTTGACCCTAGGAAAAAAATAAAAGGTCTGGGTCCTCTCTGCAAGGACACACTTTCTGCTGTTTTTCTGAAATTCAAAGGGGGAAAAGTGCAGAAATACCACACACTACAATATGTACTTTATCCAAAATAAAATGAAGCTAAACCGCATATATATATATATGTATGTGTGTATACGCATGTATATATATATATATGCATATTTATATACATGATCATTATAAACTAAATATATGGCACTGTTATTCCCAGCAGAGAGCAGGAAAGAACAGCAGGCTGCACGAGAAGGCAATCAACAAACAAGAACAACACATCATCATTCCCTCCACTTTCCATTCTGAAGAGTTCAGAGTCCCCAAGAGAATCTTTCTGTGGTTTTGAGAAGTCAATTCTCAACCATCTTTGAGCCACCACTGCTCCAACCCTGCCTGCTGGTGCTACACAGGGGGTTCAGAGCACAGAACACAGCAGACCCATCAGCAGGGTCCCCAGGTACAGAGGAGTGCTCTCATCCAAAGGGCAGGGAGTGGAAGGCATCTGCTTTTGCTGTAGAAACAGCATTTTGTTAATGGACTCAGAAACATGGGGGCCATTAATGATTTTGCAAGAATCCTGTGTGACCCACAGACAACTTCTTTCTGTGTCCTTTTCCCACTCACATTTTTACCACACTGCCAACAAATACACCTCTTCATCATACACTGCACAGAAAACAGGGGTTTTTAGACAGGCATACACCACTTCAAGATCCTCTAATCTGAGGTCTTAACAGTGTATAATAAATAATCCCAAAGAGACAGCAAGAATGCCAGTGCAGAAATAGAGAATATAGTACAACGGGAGAAAAAATGTTCCAACTCAACAACAAAACAACAACCACAAAGAAAAGGGACACAGACAAATCCAGGATCTGAATTCATTTTAGGACAAAACACACCATCCTCAGGTATCTCCATCAGTGAAGACCACTGTCTTCACAAGCAACTCAGTTCCCATAGTACTATTACCCAGGGATGTGGGAATCCTGGGGAATAGCTGGAAAAAGGCAATTTTCAGGGATGCAGTCACAGTTTCTTTGCAACTATATCATCGACCTTTGTCCTCCGACCGTGATGGTTTTAGCCTCAGCATTTACCCTCATGACTCACACCCAGCCACAGCATCAAGCCAAATACAAGCACCTAGGAAACTCTGCCTATTCCATTAGGAATAATGGGAGGATGGCACATTTCACTGTCATACAGACACAGGCTGCTGAAGCCCAAAAAGATTATTTAAAATTAGTTTTGTGCACATAAGAATTTTTGCAGGTACAAAAAAACCCAAAAAACTTCTAGAGTTTGGGAGCAAGAGGGAGAAGGATTTATATCATATTCACTATCCACCCAAGAACAAAGCTGATGTTTAAATACTACTTTAAAGCATTCTTCACATGAAGAGATAATGACATTTCATAGATGTTCTACGTTAACTCTGACGTATTGAGAATATTTTGCATTTTTGACCTTTGGTAAAATATCTTCATTCACTTTAAGAGGTATTTTCACCCTCCTACCATGTCAGCCCTAACACTGTTTCTGTCATCACTTGGAACATGTTTAAAAGGTTTTGTTTTCTTGTGTCCCCCAAACAGTTTTCTCTTCCCAAGGAAACACCCTGATCTTGTCCAGGAAACCAAAGACCTTAAAGGAAACAGACCTTAAAATAACTATATGATCCTAAAGGAAGATGGAAATCATATAGGTGTGCATATTCACTACACTAAGAATAACTAAGGGTTAGTAGTGGAACAACAGCACCTAAAAAAGGCAGAACTGAAACCTGACTTCAGCAAGAGTTCTGTCTGATCAAGAGCAAAGGAGAGAGCTGAGAGTTTATATTGTGTGTTTTCTTATTCATGCATAGGAACACGAAGCTGCTGGATGAAGTGACTGACTAGTCACTACAGGATTTGGTTTTTTCCATTCAGTAATTCAAAGTGAATAATTTTAAGATCGTGCTTGTGTACATCTCCTGTAGGCAAAGCACTTGTTCAACACGTCAGGAGGTAGCTAAGTGTTGTCAACTACTTGCAATGACTGGAGGAAAAATTGCATTGCAAGAAAAAAAGAAAAATCTCTACTGCTCCTGAAAGAAGAGAAAGTCTTGCTGCTACTCAGGTGAGGACAGGGGCTCTGTGGAACTCCCTCCACACTTCTGAGGGCTATTCCAAGAAATGGGAGGGCAGGAGGAGGATGGTACCTACACACAAAACTTTGAGCTGCAGTCAGAGGGGGCATAAGACTGAAAGAAAAAGCTAAATGCAAGGAGAGCTTTAAGTACAATTTTTGTCTTTTAGCTTTTTCACAGTAGATCATCCCCCCTGTATTACTTCTATTTTTCTTAACATTTATATGATTTTATTGCTGTCTTAATTCAACATTTGAATATCTGTAGATGAGTTTGATGCATCTTTCAGAAAAAAGAAAAAGACGAAAAGTCTGTTGAGCAAACACTTGCACATGTCCAGCTGTTCTAGTTTTGATAACCTCAATATCTTAGATCTGACATAACTTTCAATGCCTATTTAATATTCTGAGGCTCACCAGTCTACTAGAATAAACAAATTCAACAATATTTCCTTTATGAATTAAACCTTCAAAGGTCTAACACCTGAAAAAGAATAATGAAATAGTGATCAAAATTATTTTTATTGTCCAGAAACATAAATTTGAACTGCAAATTTATGTGGTGCTAATAAAGTAAATAACTTCCTATCAGGCTTCTATTTCAAGTATCTATTTTATTCTGGGCATTTCAAAGAATAACGCACATAGAACAGCATTAAGAAATGCAACTGTAATTACAATTGACTAAAATTTACACCATCACAAGGTCTCACATGCAGCAGCAGCGTAACAACCTTTTAAATCTTTCCAAGCTATGTATTTGTTTTTGTCAAGGTCAAATAGTCATCACAAGCCTCAAAAGTGCAAGTTTTACAAGAGACTGCATCTAGCAACACACTGGTGTGAAGCAACAATCTGAAGAGATCAATGTCATCCTGCTAGAAAGTAAATATTTTTATAACTACATCCATAGCAACCACAAAACTCCCTACTTCCCCAAAGTAATCCATAATGCTTGACTTGAGAAGCTGATTTAAAGCTCTGAGAAGGTATCACTAGCCATCATTTTTCTTGGCCATAAAAGTCCCAGGAAGATAAACGTAGCTTTTCTGGGCTATCATTTTACAGAAAAGAAACACTCAAAAGATATCTCTAGAAATTACTATACTTGCTCATTCTGAAACTGTAAATCCTCCAGGGGGACTGGTGGTGCTACACTGTAGGACTCAGTATCAATTATTTTGTATGATGTATTTTTACTTTAGAGTCAATCCAGGCAACTGACATGTCATCTTCTCATTTAAAGACTTTCTGTAACACCACTTACATCTTCTATACTACTTTTCACCAGTGGATCTCAGTGTACCTTACAAAGATTAGTACACATATTCCATGAACAGATGAGACATTCTGAGAAGTTAGAGAGATGCAGATAAACTAATTTGCAATAGTCAATGGCCAACTAAGGCCAGCAAATCCAAGCTTCCAGAGTCATAAGGCCCTACCCTGTCCAGCAAGCACCACTGCTTCTGTATATAAGCGCTTTGGATAGGCTTCCATGCACCGAAATTGCATTTTATGCCAATTTCCAAAGGCCTCCCCAAACCCCAGTGGCATTTTCTATTTTGCTCTTTCCACTGAAATACACTGACCCCAGTTCTTTCCAAGTGAGAGGCAGGAAACCTTGCAACTGCTCTGGTCACGGAGGCAGATGTCAAAGGCAATGGGAAATCTGTCAGCACCAGGTAATTTAGCCTACACTTCAGGCTGCATTTCTGAGTTCATTCATGCTAGATGTGTGCAGTGCTAGACCAAAAGGCATTACAGAATTACACTGAACCAGGTTTGAGTACATAACTCTATTACTGCTGAATACGCACAGTCAGCCTCATCCCACATTTGCACAGGCTCTAAAGCAGCTACATAAGGGACATATAATACCTGATTCATCATAAAACCTGTCTTTATAAAGCTAACTCATTTTGAACAAATTTGAAACAGCAGACTGAGTTAATAGCAGACCAGTGCTTTGCAGCACTACAAAGAATCTCTTAGTAGGAACTGTTACGCTGAATTTACTGTGCCATTAAACCAGAGTCTCAGTGCAGATGTAGGCTGGTTACCAGCACACATGGAAATTCTCACAGCAGTTAATTCATCTTCATAGGACGCAAATTAGGGAAGTGGGAGAAAAACCTGATCAAGATCCTTTATTTAAGGGGCTGGAATATTTCATTTATATGGTAACTTTCTGCTTTTCCATTCTCTTTGGTCAAAGAATAACACAGATTTGCCCTTTGCCTACACAGAGAGGAGAGCTCCAGTTTCAGAGCCAGGAGACACAGACTGCACCCCTCTTACTGCATGCACATCGCTGACTGACAGCAGCAATAATCAAATATTTATGCAGCCCCACAGTGCAAACTCTCAGAGCATTTAGCACCATTGTTTAACACCCCTAGCTCAGCTTTAACATGGATATGGGATCTGGCAGATGAGTAGCTGCACCGACAGCAGATATTACTAAAAATAGTCCTCTTCCCTGTCCATGTCACAAGTGTCCCAGAGAAGGGGCACCAGAAGCAAAGGGATGCTCCTACCACAGCAGCTGGGTTTCAGAGTTCAGTGCCTAGACTGGAAAAGATTTACCAGGCTGCAAACTCCTGAGAGTGAATTACATGCTGGTCTTACCTACAGGTTTGTAAATCCTTAGCAGAAGGATTGTGCTATAAACTGGGGGATCAGTACTGAGGGTCAGAAATATCCTGAAGGGTCAATTTGTGCAGGCAAGGCACAACAATCAGAACAGGCTGGTTTAGGGTACACAACTCCAATACTGCTGAATATGCACAGCAAATTTTGAAACAGAGATCTTGGGATCTTTAGTCATGCTCTGTTAAAGCACATTTTCTCTCAGGAAAAAAAAAAAAAGAACACACTGAACCAGTGGAAAATATTTGACCAAAACCCAACGACAAATATATATTTAAATATATTCACTATTTGATTTCAGTAATGGGGGTTATTTCAGCTAATTCTATATCAAGGTCTTCACTAATATGTTTTTCTTCAATTTCACAGAAGAACAGCTACTCTAGCTGCTTTAAAATAAGTGGGGTTAAGAACTAGAAGTGTTTCCTTAAAGGCACTATCTATCAATACTCTGCTTCTGTAGGACCAGCCCTACTGCTTTCAGCTTCATATCAGCACTGTACTCTGTTCTCTCAAATACACCCTCACATACCAATAAAAGTTAATCTACATTAGAGACTTCTGTCAGCTCCTTTGAGCTGGTCAGGAACTGCTCATCTTCACATTTTATAATTATTCCAGGAGTTAGGAATGACTGAGAGGAAACAAAATCCCCCTAAAATGCATCATCACTGCTTAGAAAGGTAGGCTGCACAACACCACCTGTCAACACAAAGGACAAAGCACACTTCCAGCAAAGAGTAAGCAAGAGCCTGTCCATGCCCTGTGGCCATGGAGCTCAATGTGTGTGCAGCTGATCCAGTATTCACAGCCAGGATGAATATATGACATTCCAGCAGGGCTTGGGAAAAGCCTTGGGCACCTTTGTAACCATCTACAGCAGGATCACTCTTCAGATAAAGTACAAGAAAAGTACATAACTCTGTTGTAATTACTAACTGAAAAAGAGTGGAAAAGAAAGCAGCTATTCTTTCAAAAACTTGTTTATTCACAGATCTACCACAGCTTTGACAGTGAAGCATCTCCTGTATTTAACAGCCCAAACAAGTCTACAATCACCTATCTACTACAGATCTACAGAATTCCCAAGGACACTGGCACACAAGGTACCAGCTGGTAGCAGGCTCTGACTTAACAGCCTCATCACTATTTGCCTGCACAGCAATCTGGCATCTCAATTTGCATCCTATCTGCTCCTGCCAGAGGTCCTACATCACACATCAGCCTGAAGCTTTGCTTGGTTATTTTAACTTTGAAGTCAGCAAATCCAACAGCCATTCCACTGCTCCTGCGAAGCACAATGTTTTCAAGCCTTGAAAATGAATGTGGTCAGATAAGTTAATCCTTCAAGCTTCAACACAACAAAAACTTCACAAAGGAAACTCAAAAAGTCAGTTGGGGCAGCCCACTCTTTAAGATCCTTAATTATTAATAGCGTAGATGAGTGGAATCAAATCATTTTTAAGAGGAGATGCTGAGTATCTGTTGCTCAACTTACCGAGGGCACACAGGCCTGCAGAGGGATCCCGCCAATGTGCGTTCACCACCTACCACTAAGGCAAGTGACCCAACTCAGCACTGCCTGGCCCTCTGTACGTTCGTTTACACCTTATTGACTACCTGCAAAAACCAGAATCACTACCAAACCCAAACGACGTCAGTTCATCTCCCACTCTGCACAGGTATAGCTAAGCACTAAGAGCATAGTGAACGGTTTTTTATTGATCTGGGAAACAAAGACAAGTTGTTTAATTAACTCTCACATCATGACTATCCGTGCGCTATAAAAGTGTAAAGCATACACAACCAATGTGGTTACAGAAAAGTCTCCAAAACTCAGTTCCCAGTCTGCCAAAACTCGTCTTTCCGCTACGGGATGTGATGATACCGCAGATACTAAGGGAGGCTGAACAGACCGCGTGTGCCCTGCGCTACTTTTCCAGCTGTCGATAGTTTCCAGGCGGGAGGTTTGTGCCCCCGCCGTAGAGCCGCCCTTGTTTCCGCGGGCTCGTCCTTTCCCCGCGCTTCACCGGCGGGCACGGACCCTCCGCAGCCGCAGCGGGTGATGCACTGAGGGGGAACACCCCAACCCCTCACCCCAGCGGTGGTCGTGTGCCCAGCCGAGCCTCCCCCGCCCCTCCGCGCCCCCCGCCCCGGGTCACTCACGATCTCGGTCACCATGAGGAGCCCGGGCACGGTGCGTAGGAACTCCCTGTCGTAGGCGAGCGTGCTGGAGCTGGCCGACAGGTTGGCGGTGAAGGAGCTGCTGGTGGTGGTGACGGTGTGCGAGCGCGGGCGCGGCGGCTGCTCCTGAGGCGGCACGGGCGGCTCCATGGCCGGCGCGGCGGGGCTGCCGCCGGACGGCCGCCGGGAAGTCACCGCCGCTCGCCGCTCTGTGTGGCCCCGACACCGCGGGCAGCCCCCGCCTGGGCGCGGGGTGGAGGAGAAGAGTGCTCGGCGCCCGGCTCCGGGAGGAGAGGCGGGTCCGGAGCGGCGCCGCCCGCCCCGGCGACCGCCCAGCCCTCCCGCCGCTGCCCCCGGGGCGGGACTCGCCGCTGGTGGTGCGAGGCGTCCCTAGCGCGAGGGAAGGAGGGTGAAAGCGGGTCCCGTCTGAAAACTGTCTCCTGACCTCCTGGACTTTTATACACTTGGGATCCCGCCTGGTTCCAGTGCAGCCGAGAAGCCAAGCTCAGCCACCATTCTCTGTGCCACAGTCCCATGGGCGAGCACAGTTTGGGGGTGGGGGTCTAACCCCGTGCGCCTGCCCTCACCGCCCCTCCAGACTCTCACCCCTGGCTCCACGGGCAGCAAACGCTGGCAGGAGCCGTGCTGGTGCTGCAGGTGGCTGTTCCCACTGGCTGCCATCGCTTGGGAGAGGAACCACGGCTAAGCGGCGCGGGCAGGGAACGAGTCTAGGAGATAACACAGCCCTCTCAGAGCTGGAAATGGGGGTTTTGCTGGGGTCTGCCAAATAACCAAGAGACTGAACAACGCAAAAGACTTTTAAAAGCCGTAAACGTCACTGGAAATGTAAAGTATGAAGTCATTATTGACCTACTACCTGACAGTGTTGAGCTGTTCCTTAACCTGTATTTTTTAGTACTCCGGTCTGAAGTGTCATCTTTAAAAAAAAACAAGCCCGAACATTTCTGGATCATTTAAGAGGTTCTAAAGAGATTTTTCCATTCCACAAAATCTATGGGGTTTCAGCAATAAACCAGCAGGTTATACTTATTTTCAACGTTCAGGAACTCTAATTAGCAAAGGATTTGCATGTGGCAGTTCAGTAAAAATGAAGTGTTTTCCACATGTCTAGTGGCTATTGTCCTTGAATTGTTTACTGCTGCTCTCCTACTGGATAACAAAGGCTGGATTTTGTGGTATTACCTTTCAGCAAGGGATTGAAGCAGCTGGGGAGGGAGGAGGAGGAGGATGGGAGAGTTTCTCCCAGAAATACAGGAAACACGAATTACCCAAAGGAACTGTTCTTGTGCATTATTGTGCCTCTGCTCACAGTGTGTGTCACAGTACAGGCTCCATGGGCTTCTTGGAATGTGTGTCTTGGCTCAGGCTCTGTGGAGCCTCCATGCCCTCTAAGCTCTGATTAGGAAAAGAAGTAAATTCTGGTTCGGGAAAAGATACGCAATTTGGTGAAGCCTTTCAATGTAAATGATTTAGACACTGGTGACTTTTTCATTTAAGATGGCAGAAGAAATGTGGCAGAGTTTTGCAAACATGAACTGCAGGTCATCAGAACACAATGCCAGACACTCGACATGATGATAGGATATACAGATAGCATAATTTTTTTTTTGTGAGAAAAAAAAGGACCATTAGTAAACAACACACAAACCACTTAACACAACTTCTTAATCATGAAACAAGGAATTTTACACTTTTTGACAAAACCATAATTTTCTTTTTGTGACAGCATTCTGTAGTTTTTGTGTTCCTATTTTATCCTTTTCTCTTAAATAAGAGTTGGTATTTTAAAGGAACAGAACACACCTGTGCACTGGTCTGTTTAGAGGCCTGGTTCAACTGGCTTGCAAGTAAAAAGTGCTTTATCTGATTGTTCAGCACTGCCAAGGTTCCTTCCAATGCCAGAGCTACTTTGCCATGCCCCTGTTGCTGTTTGTGAGGATCCATTGTAACAGCATTGATTTTCCTCTCTGAGAAATTCCTGTCTTTTCAGTTTTCCACCTAGAAGATCAGTAAGTAAAAGTGAGGAAATGTGGAGCTAAAATTCATGCCGCTAGCAAAATTAACACTAATTTCAAAGTTGTTTGAGCAGTTCACATCACTTTCCTTGTGAGAGCTGATTTATTTTACACTGGATGTGTGTTCTCACCATGTTTCCAGGATGTTATTCAGTGGTCTCAGTGTACATGCATAATTCTAAAACTCTTTATTTATTTTGGTCCTGAAGCTCTTTGGTCCCGAGGGTCAGTGTTGGTTTTCTTTCAACCATCAGAATCAGAGCGATAAATTTCATTGCTTTTGGTCTGCACATCCATTGTTTGAGCATCCCAGCTCCTGTAGGAGAAAAAAAAAAAAAATAAAAACACAGAGAACCAGTTGTTTTCTGCTTCAACTATATTAATATACTGTAAGCTTTCAATGTCTGTTGTAGAGGTCTAGTATCATGATTAATTCAACAAGAACTGGAGGGCTATACTTGTGGGCAATTTCTCTGAACGCTGGCTGCCACTGACTTCCCTAGTTAGCATGTTTTTCTCCAGCAAACATATTTGTAGAATGAGTTTCACTAAAAAATGGGTAAACACTCCAGGAACTTTTCTGTATCTGATATTCCTGGAAGCAAATTTCATTCTTTAAGTTGACAACATAATACTTGACATTTTGAATGTTAATTGTGAGGCTCTAATTTTTTTGTTTTGCATCCTTGCACTGAGGGCTAGAACTAGAAAGCCTTCAGGGACCAGCTGAGCCTAGCTAGATTTTTTTACATGTAGATAGCATCAGAAAGGAAATAATTGAATGCTCCTGCTTGAACAATCAACCTTTTATTACAGAACTACCAAGAGAGAATAAGGTGGCCCATTTTCTGCATTTTAAATTAACCTTTCCAGGGGGGGATTGGCAAGGCTTTTAAACATCACCCAAGATTGTAACCTCTTGTTTGTCAACTACTATAAGGAAGTAAATTCTGATTAGGAAAAAATACGCAATTTGGTGAAGCCTTTCAATGTAAATGTTTTAGGAAAAGCAGAATAGTGGATACAAGTATTATCAGGTTTCTCAGTAAAGGGATTATTCCTGAACATCTCGATATCTAATTAACAGGCTGTTCCCTTTAAGCTGGTTTTGTTCTCAAATCCTGAGGTATCAACATTTTTGCCATTACTGATCGAGCTCTCTAGAACCGCTTTCTTATAACAATTTGGCCAGCTGGAAGTGCTAATTAAAGTAGACTGACAGGCCCAAGGAGTGGAGCTGACTGGAATTTCCTGAACTGTTTTTCTGGTTTTGAAATACAGCTTCCCTTCTCTCTTTCCAAATCCTAGAATTTTCAAATGTCAAGCTTATTCAGACTTTTTTTTTGGTACATAAAACATGTTAACATACAAAAGATGATTGAGATTTTTCAGTGGTTATCAGCGAGTTTCAGTACAAACAACAAACTTACTGTATTTAAATCACCTAGAAGTGAACTAAGAAAGCTAAGGGAACTTATTCTGAAGAGAGCAAGAAAGGAACTGTACTTTCCGTGAAACCCAGGTCTCACACAAGGAACGGGGATTCATGTCGGATGTCCAGGACAAATATTCTCACCCTTGACATCCTACTGTGCTAATCTGAGGATGAGGTATTTTTACTTAACATGAAATCAAGAAATGATTGGACATTTCCTAATGGCTTTTCAGAATTAGCAAAGTGCAGGCTTTGAGCTACAAGTGTATTCAAGTAAAAAATAACGTATCTTACTCTTCGGCAGCTTAAAACCATATGGGAAAGCTGATTTATACTAACCCAAACACCGAATACTCAATTTGCACTTTGGTAGTGACATGTGCCATAGGCACATGATCAATCAAGGCAAACGTCTCTGTGTAGGAATCCATATTTTACAAATTAAAGATGATTTTCATGACTGAGATACTCGGATCTTCTAATGCTGCTGCAACAGAGAGAGAAGAGATGAGATGCCCATATTTTCCAAATGGCCATTACTTGACAAATCTATAGAGGATCTGTGGGGTTGTGCGTGGGGTTACTGAATGCAGGGCTTGTTTGGTTTTGCAGCTTGGGGACACCAAAATTAATGAACATAAAATCAATACCAATTCAAACAACCATCAAATAATGACAGCGCATGGGATTTTATCATCAGATGCTTGTTACTACCCTAATGCTAGAAAATGCAGGATTTAGCTGTTATGTTCTGTACTCCTTTTTCATGAATATTTCTTTCTTTACATGAAGTTTACTTGAATTATATGGACAAAGTCCTGACTGTAGACACACAGTCATTTTACTTGCCAAAAAGCTGTCTTAGAACATATTCTGCCATACAGATAATTAACTGTATGCTGAGAACAGTAACATACTGACTTCTGGATTTTATTTTTCAGTTTTGAAACCCGTGACACTAAGTAAACTGTGGTGACAGAGATTGTGCTAAGGAAAGAAACCACAAAGTACATAAGCCACGTATTTTCTTTGCATTAGGCTTTCACCAGCTGTTTTATCTGCTCTGGGAATCTAAAGATCCCTCCTAGTCCTGAAACACAACTATGTCACAGAGATACTGTGCTGAGGAAAAATTGCTTACTTCTTCCAGAACTGACTTTTACTTAGAACACACTGTCCCTGCACCCTGAACGTATGTGCTTAACTTCAGGGCAGAGAGCACATCTACTCAAATTAAAAAGCAGTAAAATTGTAGTGAGAAGTGTGACGTCTACGTACAAATCTCAGAACAGGGGTTGTGGTTTTCACACTTAGGGGCCAGGGACCTCAGCTCGGTAGCGCACCTGCAAGAGCATGTCTGCGTTGTATTTCCCAGGCTGCTTCCCAGCTGCCCTCAGCTGTCCTGCTCTCCAGCAAGCCTGCAAGCACAGCTCCAAGCACAGCTGGTGGCTGTGCCTTCTCACACCTGCAAATCAGAGGCCACCCGAATACTCCAGAGCGTCTGGTGTCATGTTCTGTGAGGAAGGAGCTTATTCTGTCCCTGAGCATGTCCAGGCAGGCTGTCCCTGAGGCACACTCATAAATACTTTCATTACGGTCCGCAGTCCACCACAGACCTTTAATTTTATTATGGAACAAATACGTGCTAGTGATTACATCCTTGAGAATATAAACATTTCCACTGAAGACATGTAAATTTTCTACTTGCTAAGGGTGGTGCTTGCCTAAGTGTTTATGTAAATTGCAGCAGGTAATGTTTACACAGCACCCAAGCGCAGTGCAAAACAGCTGGAGGAAAATATCACCTTCCACAATTGTCAATGCCATATTTGTTTTTAGATAATGAATGAAAGACTGTACAGTTCTACCATGGTTTCATCACAGTCCCATCCAAGTTTAAGGAGGGAGTTCACAGCCAACTCAGTTTGCTTGCAGGCTTGAATAAAATAATCAACAGTCAGCTATGTTGCTCTCCTATGGTTGGTACAACACCCTGACACAGGCCTGAGACTTCGAGTGTGCCTTATGTTATCCCAAATTATGAGGAGGCAACTTGAGCGTATATGTGTGTATATAGACTGAGAGAAGACAGGGCTGGCAGGTAAAAACCTAACCAAATACTATGGCTAAAAGCTGAAACTAGACAAATTCAGACTGAAAATAAAGTGGTTGTGTTGCTGGGGTTTTTTGAATTTATTTTTTTAACACAGCATGATTAGCTATTTGAAGGATTTATTAAATGAAAGAGTAAACTCTCCATCATTTTAAATCTATAATTCAAAACTACAGGTTTATTTAAAATGTACTCTATACCAGACTTACACTGACACATTTTGTGGTCTTTATTATACAGAATATGACAGGAGATGACCCAAATGATATGAGAAACCACAGAAATTAATTCCAAGTATTTCCATAAAGTGACAGTCTTGTTAACACCCTAGTCACCCAGCGGTACAGTCCACATGCAGTACCAGTGCCTGACACATCTCCTGGAGTGGCAGCAGAATAAAGGCTCTCATGATTCTTGCTGTGTCTGGAGAATGAAAACTGATAATGAAAGTGCTGTACAGGGACAATCAATTTTATGCAGATGGGCTGCAAGGTTTAAGGGTGGAAAAATTCTCATGCAGAGAGAGGTAAAAAGCCAATGGGCTGACTGCAGGATCTGCTGAGAAAGGTGCCAGCTGACTGGGACGAGGTGCCAGAGGGTACATGCTCTGTCGTGGAGGGCTGAAGCATAGGAGAAGAGAACTGTGAGCCTGGCAGGGCACTGACCTAAGTCTTGGGGAACACAGCAGTGGAAGGAGAAGGCAGAGGAGTGCAGGCAGATGTTTTACTACTCCTCATGCTGATTGACACAGCCTTTCTGTTAGTATGGAATAAGGACATTTGACACCTATCCATTAACAGGAGAGGAAATGTTAACAGAGGGCCACAGTACACCACGCAGTGGCCCGAAATCTCCAAGCAGCTGAGCAATATGGTATTGGTGTTTTCAACTTAGCAGTTTATCTTTGCAACTAGACAAGTGTCAAAAGACTTCTGTGCAACAAAGAGCAAAATGACCCTGATGTTTGTATTCACAGAGCAGTCTTAGCCCTGAAAAAAGACAAAACCAAAGAATCAGTTCTCCCTAGTACAAAACATAGTCAAGTTCAACTCAAAGCAGGACACAGAGGTGCAGGCAGCAGTGTTTCAGGATATATAGAATACTGCTCATGACTGTAAATCATTGAATGCTTTCATAGCATTAGCATTACAGATATGCAAAGAACCAGCATGCAAAGGTTCTGATACCTGGTAGGTCTTGTGTCAGTGCATGAAAAAACAGCTGCAGTGATGCAAGGCTCTTAGTGCATCCTCCAGTTCTAGTTTCCCAAAATCATCCTTTGCAAAAGAAACAGGAGTTTGAAGAAACAGGAGAATGTTTCTGTTATGACTGCACGTATTTTTAGGGAACAGAGTGTGTTTTCTGCTGCTGGCCTAGCAAAACCTGCTGGGATTTTTAAATTAATCAGAAAGCCAAATTTAGTTAAATTTCTCAATTCACTTAGTCTTCTATGAAAATGGCAGGCTTTGGGCTGTGTGAGCACGGTGCATGGTGTGAGACTACAGAACAGTCAGGGGGTGGATGATGGGCTGCCTTTTGGAGGGATTGGGATTTTTTCAGAACAAAGGCTTATTCCATTTATGCCACGTCTTGAGAAAGCTTATCCTGTCAAGTCATTTATCACCCTGCTAACTAGCTACTGAGCATGGATAATGCTTCTTCCCTAGATCAGTGGGGGGAAAGAGAATTTCAGAAGAAAGGAAGGTTTTCATTTGGGGATTTTAGGAGATTGGGAAAAGAGCCGATAGGAGTTAAGATATCTAAGCTCTTTGAACGATGAGAAAATCATACCAGGAAGGATTTTTCTAATAGCTCGTAGTACAGCTAAAATAGTCTTTCTGCTGAGGGCATCCTAGGTATTTAAATTAAGTGAACTGGCACAGCCCTGTGGTTTGCAGTACTAGATTTTGAATAAGTAGAGGATGCTCTGTGATGGATGTGACTGTAATTACTGATATTGAGGTGAATGAAGTCCATCATATATTTACAAATGTCTGGCTTAATGCTAACTATGAGACAATTATGATGCAAGATTTGTAATTATACAGCTGTCCCTATACATCCCTACAATGAAGAAGCTTCGTTTCCTATGAACTGTGAGGTTGGCTCACCTTACTTAGTTCGAGAAAAGTTCAGACTCCATTGGTTATGCCAGATGCAGTGGGGGTATTTGTAAGAGCAATCTATTTATTCCATGTAGATTTTTCTACGAAGAGCATACCCTCAGTTAGCACATCTTCTTGGCATTTACAAAAATTTGGTATCTTCTGGTATCTTCTGGTAAACTTCCTCTTTGTCATGTTCACCTGGAATCAACCGATCGGTTAAAAGATTATGAAGATGAGGACAGGTAGTGTGATAGATTAACCTTCATCTCCTCAGCACATCAGAAATCTGATTTTACATATATATATATAAATATACATACACACAGAGAGACATACAAAAGCATGTCTCATAGATCCAGACCATTATTAAAAAAAAAAAAAAAGTGGTCACTAAATAGATCAAATCTATGATATAACAAGAGCAGTAATTCTCTGAATTACCGAGCAGAGTGATTCTCTGAATATACCAATCAAATAATTACTCACTTGCCATCCTCACAAGGATTCAATCAGAGGCCCAGGAAACAAACTGTATCAGTGTGTGCAAATGAAGGTCATGCATCAAACTTCTGTTTGATGCTTTCTTTTGAAGTGATGCTATGATCAGGGAGGTCATCATTTAATGATTCATTGTTCCAGCAGGCAGTGCAAGGAAAAATATAGAAGTTAGGAATAATATATTTAAACCAGGTATTACTTTGATGAAATCTCATTTGCTCCAAGGGAGGTTTAGCTTTGATCTCAGAAAAAATTTCTTCACTGAAAGGGTGGTCAGGCATTGGAACAAGCTGCCCAGGGAAGTGGTGGAATCACCATCCTTGGAAGTGTTCAAAAAAACCAAGTGGGTATGGCACCTGGGGACATGGTTTCGTGGTGAAGATGGCAGCGCGTGGTTAGCAGGTTAACTCAATGATCTTAGAGGTCTTTTCCAGTCTAAATAATGCTATGATTTCTTGCATGCAAGCATCCTTCTTGTGCTAGAATACTGTTACGGGCTGTCTCAAATCACTAGTGAAGGTCTCCTTGATGCAATTCACAAGTAAGGGAAATACGAGTAAGTGGATTACTTCAGTTCATCAGTGTTGAAATGCAGGATTTACTAAATTATCTTAACCAATAACAATGAACAACACTAGGATACCTCAATGGATATTTCAAGGTATTCATCTAATCAGAAGCTGATTTATAGGTGACATCCTCCAGCCTGCAAAAATACTCCCATATGTAAAGCAACCTCATGAAAGGCGACCAGTGATAAGAAAAAATACACATAGAAAAGGAAAAAAATGCTGGCAAAGACACCTCTACTACAAGAACAAGTATTCTATCATGTGTTTTTATAAGAGCACAGAAAGGGAGCCTCTCTAGGAGAGCGGAATTGGAGGGATTGCAGATCCTCAGTCTCCCTCATCTGAGTGCGAGTGATACAGTTCAAGTCCACCTCCAAATCTGGGGAAGTGAAGAAGAGGCAGGACTTGAAGCCCTACACCTCCACATAGTCTGTCTATATGAATCCCTGCCTTGAAGAAAACCCCATTACTTCCCAGTTCTTCATTAATGTAATTGAAAATAATTTCTATAACATGAGTGACAAACAGAGGCATAGACTCTCCATGATCCCTACACAGAGAAACTACCTTTGCCCTGTGTGTATGGTAGTGAGTACCCTGACATAAGTTGTTCCAAAAAAGCCACCAAGTCCTTATAAACAGTCCAGAATGCTGGACTAAAGCAGATGCAGTAAGTTGTGTTCTTACAAAGGCAGCACAGAAAATAAAAAATTTTCCAACCCCAATCACCACCAACTCCAAACACTCTGAATCCATATTACACTGAAGATCTGCTATTTCTTGAGATTTGCCTGTTGTATTTCAATATATTTTACTAATAATCTCAAGCCAGATAATTCACTGGAAAGCACAATAATCTTTCCAAAGCTCTGTCTAGCTACACAAAGACTTGGAAATAGGTAAGCCCAAGAAAACTGCATTGAATAGAGATAAATCATATGTTGAGACTAGTGTTTCAGAACTGAAAGCAGACTTGAAAATTAAGCATTTTTCCCATTCAAGGTGTTGTCTGCACATGCATTTCCCTTTTTAAAATGTGAATTTAACATACAGAAGCAGGTAGACAGCAAGCAGTCCCAGGGAATGATGTCACTGGTTCCTTAAGGCATGTCCAGCAAGGCCAGCAATCCGAGGAACTGCCTTCTAACAATCCAGCTGAAATGTTTTTATCTTGACTCAAGCAGGGTGCCTTGAATAGTTTAGGTTCCCTGCTTATTCGCCATGTAACTTCTGTGACAATAAACCACATTCTCATTTTTAGTGATGCATTCAAGGAGGACTCATCCGAAGCCTGGGTACCTGGTGCAGAGTTCCCAGTCATTATAACATAATGAGTTTTAAATCAGTCTAGTCCAACTCAGTAATTAACACAAGGTACCTTGAGCTGTGCTTCTCAAGTGCTCCCATTCTGTTTCCTAAAATATGTCTGTCCGTGCTCTCTGGGCCTAATTACTGTCCCAACATTAGAAGAATAGAGACGTTCAAACCTCCCAATATTTGCTTACTGCTCCTCGGATGCTCCCCTGACCCAGCCCACATGCTGACATGACAGGTTCTATATAAACACGGTCATTTCACATGAATGCATCTCTGTAAGTAATGTAACCACATCCACTACTCTTCACTTTAGGATTGATTATAGTAGCAATTAAAAAAATCCCCAAACAGATTTCCCTTTGTGCAAGGGAAGGGAGTGTGGCTACAACATGCAAGTTCTCAAATGGAAGCAACCAGAAAGATTTCAAACCCACCTATTTTAGATGAATAAAATCACATCTGGAGTCAGGAGTGTCCCTGGAGTATTCTCGCTCAATTATTTTCATTTAACCTCAACCTCTGGTGACAACAGGGCAGAGCTGCTGGCAGCATTATAATTATTTGGTTTAAAGATCACAAACACCTTAATAGGCAGGGTTATGGCTACCTTGCCATTACCTACCACTTCTAGGTCTGAATTGGTAGTTGCAAAAGAGAAGGAAGATAATTCTCTCAGAAATTCAGGAAGAGTCTTTTGAGGAGCTTTGCTTTGAGAGCTTATCTCTGACTACTTAGTCAGACCTAATCCTGCTTAGCTTAGCTCTGAGAAAAATCACAAACTGATGAGGAGGTAACTAACACTTCTGATTACGTCTCACTTGTTAAATACAGTATGTGCAACCCCAAGCAGGCTGCAGCTATTTCTCTTGCCAGCCTTTCTCATGACCATCATTGCATTTTCATGAACTCTCATGATCCCACAGTAAAGTGAGTGAAGTGGATATTTCCTCTGTATAAGTTGTCTAGAAGGCACGAACAGCATATTTTTCTCGTATCAGTTTTCCATCTCTTGCTTGTAGAAACAATACATGGAATGAAAAGGGAACTTCAATAGCAATGGTTTTATCTCTATGCATTTTGATAATACCAAGTGTGCTTGTGAAATCTCTCTTCTACTTCAGCAACTGCTAAGTTCCCTGAGGAGACATTTTCCAGGTTTTAGTTTTGAAAGGAATGCTGCTGCACTAAGCTGTTACCATGAAGCCATGCCTGGTACAGACTGACAGCCCAAAAGGAGCTCGAATCAACTCTCAACAGCTTTGTTTTCACTCTTCCTGTATTTAGGGCATGTTCTTGCATAACCATCTCTTGCACTGGTTAAAACTGACTTAGGCTCATTCCTTATGTTCCAACAAATGCAATACTTTGCATTCTGTTCCCTCTCTTCTCCACGCACAGTACATACAAGTTAACACTTAAAACAATTTACCTGTAGGGTTTGCATGCAACCCCATTTCACTCTAATCTGATTGCTTTCAGAAAGCTAATTGTGCCTGCTAGCAAACACCTCTGCTGCTCTAGCCTTGCCCAGCCTTGCCAAGGCAACCACATTGTATTTTGGAAGAAAAGCCACACCTGGAAATTGTCATACCAGGAAACTGCACATTCCTCTGTCAAATGGTTTCAGGGAGCTGAATTACAAGTTTTCGAATGCATCTGTGAATAATGTACAGTCATTCACAAGATGGAGATAGAATTTCTGAGGGGGAAAGACTATTTAAGTGAGTATGGTAACTACACCTAAGTGTAGGATACTATGGCTCCAGAGCAGGAATACATTAGAATCGACATAAGCAGCTTTTGTTACAAAGCTTAAGCACTGACGGGTTAAAGATCATTGCTAGCTACCAAGATCTTGGTGTGATCACCTACTCCAGACTTAAAGCAGCCTGAGCAACGGCACCAGGGAACACCACTAAGAAAAAACTTGAGCTTCTGCTATTTTAAAACAGTCAATATATGAATAAAGATGAGAGTGGCATAAGGATTAAACCCAAGAGTACGAAAGCTTGGAAGATTTTATTCCACCTAACCTCTCTGCTGGGCACCAAACATAAGACAAGGCTAAATGCACATGGCAGTATGCCGATCCTTTTCTTTCCACGCTGGCTAAAGCTCTGGGAATAATTAAAGGTATTCCTTGTCTATAGTACCCTACAGCCTGAAAAAAATGCAGATAAAGAAAACAGGAGGGACAAGGGAAGACTGGCAAGACTAAGTGCTACTACAATTACCACCTAGCCTGAAGTTTGAAGAAAA
>VYZQ01028253.1:0-10525 GCA_013400655.1 Mystacornis crossleyi
CCCAGAGAACCCTCCACAAGACATGTCAGCACAGCTTAATGATTAGCTACTGCCTCCTTCAATTTTCTTTTCTTATGGAAGTCTCTTTATCTCATAATGCAACGCCCATTCTATTTTTCCCTGCTGTCACTCATTTTTACACACATAAAAACCTGAGTCTTAAATGAAAATCATTCAAAAAAGTGACTTCAACTCCATATGAGAATTCTCAAAACCATGCCAGCAATTCAGATAAGCACCTTTAGAGATTCCAGAGAGCACATTTCTCATTTGTCAAAGACAAGAGCTTATACATCAACAGCACGTATTCAGAGGTCACTTTCACAGCTACTATTATAATCCAAGTACATAAAAAGGAAGGAGGAAGGAAAAGTTCCTGTTCAAATATCTTTTCTGCATTCTGAGTAAGAATTTATTGCTGTATTCCCAATTCCAAAAAAATCAGTTCAAATTCTGCATGAAAGACCCTAGATGGGACTTCTGAATTCAACTGTAAGGAATATTGCAAGACTAAAATCAATTATTAATTAAGGACTATCACAAGGCAAATTAATGAGAATTCATAAACAAACTTGTATGCTCAAGTTTAATGACTAGTAACTTAAAATTTAATGACAGTGCATTACCTAATTTCTTTACAATTATAAATTCATATAAAGAAAGCTTTGAAGAGTATTTGAATATATATTGGGCACAAAGGAATTTATTTTAATGATTTGAAAAAAATTAAATTGTAATAAATATATTGTTTATTGCATACCTTAGGGAGCAGTGACTGTTTTAATAACACATAAATAAAAATCCTTTTATATTGCTTTTGGGTTAAAAAAGAGGAGAATGGGGAAATTTGCTTTATTTCTCTGCTGCTGCAGCTGTTCAGGGTTACCTTGTATCTTCGGATATTTAATTTCCTCTTTCGTGTTTCAGTGTTTTGCTGGAGCAACGTATTGCACATCTGGAAAACTTGTTGCATGACAGCATCTTGTCTCAGGTCATCACGCCCCTTCAGCATAACAGAAAAAGCAGTCAAAAAACGCTTCTCAGCATCCAATTTCTTGCTCAGCAAGTAAAAAAATTATTTTTAAAAACTGCACAAAACACAAGTTACTTTTCCACAACAATCAATAATCAATCACAAGCAATAAAATGTAATTAATAATTTTTTCCTCTGTATTCCCTCTGTTTTCTATTAGTGCTCAGCTGCTTAAACAGAACTATCATTAACTTAAATCACCGCCACCCTTCTTTTTTGACAGATGTTATTTGATTCAGGTTTCAATCAACCTATATGTTTTATGGTTCTCTTTTTAAAAACAGGTGTTTCATTCCCCTTTATTTAGCAGGCCAGCACACAGGTGAAGCAGCATCAGTTGGCACTGCAGTTCGGATTGCTGGATGCAGATCTAGCGATTCATGCTTCTCTTTAAAGCTTTCAAAACTAACCCATACTTAGCAGCAAAACAGAATTCTCCCAGCAACTGCTCAGTGTGTGCTTTCAAAGAGAGAATGAAATCAGCTGAGTCTAAGGAGAAATAATTTTTTTAGAGATTTTTACTTCTGTGTGCATGCTTTTGATTGTCTCCGGATCGCAAACACTTTTTTATATGGGGAAGAAGAAAGGAGGTATTTAACACAGTATGTTGATGGTTTTTATTTACAGTACACTTCAGGTCACCAGCTGACACATGACCAGGCAAGTCTGGTAGCTGTCAGGTAAGCTACTGGTTGTTAATTACAGGCACTGCTGAAAAATAATTACAAACATATTTAATATCATTACTTATTATTTATATTATATTACTTATTAATACTTTGCATTTCATTTATTAAAGCATTCCTCAACTGAGGAAACTGAGAGTGAAGTGTGAAAAGTCTGCTCATGTTACAGAAATGATACGCGAGAAAACTGACAGGACAACTTAAAAAAATTCCAGCATACCAAGTCTCTGAGATGTTACTATGACTGACAGAACCCACCTTAACCAGCTGCCTCCTTTCTTTACCATCTGATCCTACACAATCTATTATTTTAGGCAGATTCATGCCTCCTGCTAAACGAAATTCTTGCTTGAAAGAACTTATTGTGACCAAATTTTCATATTGTCCTGTGGGATCCACCTGAAATTAAAAATAAGGTTAAAATTAGTATAAATTTTACCTCCATTTCACTCAGACAAAGTGATAATGAGTTGCTTGCAAGCCTCATTAGCAGACTATATGCTAAATATTAATATGAGCACTCCAACACCTACAAGGATAATACCACAAAGGCTATGAAAATATGCTGAGCAAAGGACTTCTTTTGATTCCTCCTTGTTCACCTCACTGGTAGAGGGGACGTGGTGCTGCAGACTTCCACTGAACGAGCTGTGACACAATGTTAGCCTGTCCCAGGAAAATGCTCACATATGGCTGCGCAGCGCTGGGCTTAGACTAGGCTGCAAATGGACCCAATCTACCATCCCAAACCTGCGGCAGGTTTGGGATTGTACAGGATCTGTACCTCAGCCACCCCCTGTATCCTCATGCCCCAGAGCAACCCTACTCAGTCAGCTGTAAGGAAATACTGCCCCAGCAGGCTACATCACAGACGGGAGCCATTTCAGACAGTCTGTACTGGAGGAGAAGAAAGCCAAAGAAAAGAACAATCCAGCTGTCGAAGGAGCAACACCTGGGGCCAAGCGGAGCCCTACAAACAGATGTTATTTAGCATGGGTGGCAACTTCTGGCCTCTGAAGTCAAACAGCTTTTAAGCACTCCCTCGACTTATTCAGCTTTATAGACATAGCCTGAGGGATTTCAACGCGAGGAATTCTGGCTTTGCAACATTTAAATTTAGATGCTGGCCCAAAAGGCAGCTCTACATTCTTGAAACTGCTAAGTTTCCCAGGTAGAGCGTGTGACATCAAAAGCTGAGTGCCTATGCATCCACCCAATCAATTGCTTATGCCAGTGAGAATGGATCATTCCCCATTACTGAACAGTAAAAGCATAGGAACAGCAGAAGAGGCAAGTCCATTAATTCTCACACCTTTTTTGACATTCAGTGCCTCCCTGAAGCTCTGAGCTAGCACCTACAACACAGCACATTCAGACTCCCAAATCCTGAGTGAGTTAGGTAGTTCACCACCCCTTTTGATAACAAGAGACTACTCAGAAGTAACAGTGGCGAAGCTGTCTTTGTACAATAAACCACTATCCAGCACATATAAGGCTTGGGATCAAGGTCTTCCAAGGAAACCATCTCATCCTGCACCTCCCACCTGACAAGAAGGTATCCCCATAAGTTGACCTGTAAAAAACATGGGAACTGGATGAAGGGATGTATGCCCTGACTGCCATTAAAAAAGCTTGAAGCTGATTCTATGATGTGGTATTATAGTGTGTATTTTTTCAACTTCAGTCACCTTAATTTCCATGGTAGGAACAGCAACATCCTCCAAGTTCTTCAGTTTAATAATCGGCTGGTCAGCTGGAATACTTATTCCTTCTGTAATTAGAAGGAATTAATATTTTTAAATTCAGGGCTATAAAAATACACCTAAATTGACAAAGCCCAGCTTACATTGCTTTTGGGACCCAAAACCTCACTGCATACTTTTATTGAGCTGATGAAGATGACCACAGGACAACTGGTGACTTTTGGAGTTTCATATTAAGAGTCTGAGCCCTACAGTGCAAGTAATTACTATGACTTTTAATCCAGACTACATTCTGTATCCACCAAAAATACGACACGATACTGATGCAGTTCATCTTTTAACTAAATATAATTATTTAGAAATACACTTTTTAATAAGAAAGTAAAACCTAGTTTCACTATTAAAACAAAAATAGTTTCCCCAAGACTTACTTCTTTGAGATTTCCACGGACTAGGATCTAAATTTGCTAATGTGATGTAAGCATCACAAAGTGCTTCGATGTCTCTAACCATACGAGCTCTTCTTTTCCTTACAATATTCATTATAGTGCTAGCAGCTTCCATTCTGTCCTAAAAAATCCCAATGGAATACAAACATCAGATATTGTAAACTACACTTTTTTAATATTAAAGATGCACCATAACATGCAGTCAATTAAGTATAATTGAGATATATCCTACGAAAACAGAGCAAACTGCAATAATGGACAGCCATTTGTGACATGACCCGAAACAATTAGAAGAAAAATTCTGTGCTGTCCAATCTGAGATAATGAGTAATGTAAAATATTCCTGGGGATGGAGAGGGAGCAAACCTGTTCAGGTGAAGTGCAAAAAACATGCAAAAATTCTTCAGAAGAAAGGACAGGCAGGTTTTTAGATGTTCTTCCACCATCGGCCTGCTTCTGTTACTTCCTCCCAGCTAAAGAAAAAAATCTGTATGCAAAAGACAGAAAGCTGTCCATGCACTCCTTCTGTGCGTGGCTCTGAGAGACTTAGCTGAGTTTAGCATAATCCCACTCCTAAGGGTGGGATCACAAAACAACTACAAATGTGAGAGAAGGGTAAAAAGAAAAGCCACATAAAGACATGGTGAAAAAATGTATCAGTGTGGGGAGTAAGAGGGCAATGACAACCAACTATGTCAGGCCTACAACGATGGCGGAAAGGAGGGGTAATCATTTAGATGCAGGATGATTCCAAAGACAGGTTAAACAAAAATTAAGCAATAACAACACTAACACGAAACCACAGTACAGTACTGCCTATCAGCATGGCTTTTAACATATCAAGGACCAAAAGATACACTGCACGAGGCTAAATGCTTAGATGGAACACGTTACCACTCAAAGCAGAAAAAAATACTCATTTCAATATGTACTTTCAACCATAAAGCCACTCAAGTCTTTCTTGCATCTAAAATGCCTTTTACAGAATGACACATCAGGGACTTTTATCACTAAAGCCTGCAATAATCAGGGTTATTTGTGGCACAAAACGTTAGCTGTATTTTGTTCAACCCTGTAATTATTCCTTTCAATAATAATTACCTACGTATGCATAAAAGGGGGTTTTCAATTATTAAAAGTACTGCTTCCCTCCTACTGTTTCTTAACAAAAGTCTGCTGATGAGATCTATACTAAAACACCCCTTTACATGGGTTTTTTTCATTTTTTAATAGAATTAAAGGATTGAATGTGATTAATAGAATAGAAGTTTCTGTAGTCACCACATCAAGCTGGGAGATCTCTTTTGGTGCATTTTTAATTAACTTATTTCTTCTTATTGCATCTGGTTTTGTGAGGAGTTCATCTTTGTTAGCATTAGCCAAAGCTAATATTATAAACAAAGTATGATGTGGATGATCCAGTGAAATTCGAGCCATTAGCTGCCAACAAAAGAAAAAGATCCCATTATTGAAAACAGTACAGAAGAAGAAAACCAATACTTAATTAACATTATTAATTCTTTTGAACTTCTAAGGTTCCTAATATGAAATAAAACGTAATACTTAGTATTTCTACAACTGAAAAAAACATTCAAAGTATACTTCTATAGCTGCGCAAGACTACTTTTATACTACAAATAAATAAATAATTAGAAATGAAAAAAGTCCCCAATCCTCTTCCCCCACCATCCTGATTTGGCATCACTCATTTTTACTACACCCTTATCACCTACATAACTTGTGTAGCTATAGTTGCTCAGAGGAAGGTGGATATTGTTTAGAAGAAGGCATTACCAAGCCAGTCAAGATAGCTTTAGATAAAAAAAGCAAAAATTACATTATTCAGAACTTCGTGAAATCCTAAACCACCCATCATCTTAGTTCCCATCCGAGCAGCCAGCTGGTACATCAGAGGCAAGAACTTGTATGAAGGGATCTTCTGTGCATTTTTCTGTAGTAGAAAAAATTCAGTTAGAGAGCTGTTCTAAACATCTAACAAAATTTGTAATCATAAAATAATTTTTTTTTTAAATTAAGAAAAAGAACAGCTGTGAGATCAAACAGCAATTCAGTGAGTATCACATCATCTTGGCCCATGTCTCCTAAAAACTGCAAGTCCTTCACAGGAGAAGTACTGTTTTCTCTTCTACCTTTCATGGCTTCTCACCTAAAAGTATATACAATATAATGTACCTAAGGATGTTGAAGATGGGTAGATTCCAAGGTATGGGAAGAACAAGGTGACCACAGTAAACGATCATGAGATATGTTTAATCATACAGACTTGTCAAATTAAAATGCTAATTTAAGTTAAATTAAAATGCATGGAGCACTACAGGTCTCACTGATGAAAAACCTGTCATGATAAGCAATGACAACTGAAAAAAGCAAGTTTTTGGGAAAAGTTAAGGAGCTACAGAATTCATCTTCTAGAAATACAGGAGAAGAAGAAAGATGGATACTTATTTGTCAAAGCATTAGGGAAAAAAATGGAGCAAACATATACCTTCATCATTTCATTGACTCTATCAACTCCAGAATTTTCAAGCCATAGGGAACAGAGCCGGAATATCCACATATCATGTTCTTCTCCACTTAGTAAACAGCTGATGTAGTTCTCCACTGCTTTACACAAGAAGCGTTTACGATCCTCAGTCAGGGCTTGTATTGCACCTTCATCCAGCTCAAGCTCTCGCTGAACCTTCACTGTGTATCTACATTGAACAGATGTTATTTTTAAACAACAAATTATTTCTTAATGAACTTACAGCAGGGCCATCCCTAGCTCTCTCACTTACTAATTTAACATTTTTAAAGTTGTTTTGTATGTACAAGCACTGTAAAATAGACAACTAAGAAACTGAACTGTGGGAGCTACTCCCTCTGCTGTACACAGACCCACTGCTCTAAGTAAACTTCCAGTCACCGTCTTCTTTTAAATGATTTAATCTCAATATTGGTATAAATGTGAATATCCAGTACAGATCATTTGTGTAAAGACTTCAGTTTCCAGGAGCTGAGGTTCATCCTTCTCTGCTCACCTGCACTTGCTCTGACTAAATCGTTATGAATTCTGTATTAAATTTAATTCTACTCTCTCACTAAATGTGTAATAGAGAAAAATCTCAACTCATTTATTTTCGCTATGTAACATTTTGTCAAATAAACTGAACAGATCCAGGGAATAAACATGAATTCCAGGCCATGACCATCCATGCTGTGTCCTTGGCTTAGTTTCAGCCCACACTATCCAGCACATGCCTAGACCACGTCCAGGCACAGCTGAGAAACCACTCACAACAAGCACTATGGATTTGGCCACTGCTCTGTGGAGAAGGGAAAATGCAGCTGTAGAGATGTGACCCGTGCTGCACCTCTTGCCCAGAGAGTAGAGCTGGAGCCTGTGACAGCTCCACAGTAACCAGTCTCCACTCGAATGCTCACCTGTTGACCTGAACTCCACGCTCCCTGATGAGACCGACCTCCTCCTTGGCCTTCTTCAGCAGCGCCTGCTTATTTTCAAACTCCGAGGACTTCATGTAATTCTCAATTCGCTGGTACTGATTATCAGAGAAACGAGCCAAGGAGAGGAAAGCCTTCATCTTTCCTTTCTTCAGCTCATCACTGCTGTCTCCGCTGTGGCTTGCAGCAATTTCCACAGCCTAAAGGAGAAGTTACAATAACGGTAAGACCAATAATCAGATAACTAGTGCTGCATAATACTTGATGAAACTCTATTATCACCGAAAAAATAGAGTGGCTGAGGCTGGAAAGGACATCTGGAGCTCATCTTGTTCAACTCCGTCCCTGCTCAGGCGGGGTTATCTGCTTGAATAGATTATTTAATATTGCCTGTGATGAAATAAATATGCATACTAAATAAATCTAACAGACTGAATATTTTTCTCCTAAGTGAACGTAATCTTTGAGAAATGTTCCAGTGCAAACAGCCAGGAAGATCATACAGGAATTTTCCACACTTATCTATCTTTTACAGTAAAGAGGCATGAAGTTTTACAATAGTCTTAGAGCCTTATATCACAAGATGGTGAGAAAAAAATGGAAGAGAGTCCAAAATGTACCAAAAGAAAAGGAAATTATATATGAAAGTCATGGATTCAAATCATCAGACTGAAGAAAGCATATAGATAGCAACGGAGAAAGGCAACTATGTTGAGTTTCACAAATTAGCATGAAATAAAGAAATGCAGAGCAGACAAACGTTAATACAAGCATTTCTATTACTGGCTAAGAGTTTTAAAGAAAAAAGTTACAATACTTTGAAACACTAGAACAAGACATTGCAGCATCTCAGGGGTGACCTTATTCCTCTCTACAGCCACCTGAGAGGAGGCTGTAGCCAGGTGGGAGTCAGTCTCTTCTCCCAGGTAACAAGTGACAGAACAAGAGGACATAACCAGGGGAGCAGCACCAGGGGAGGCTCAGGTTGGACATGAGGAAGAATTTCTTCATAGAATGGGTGATTAGACATTGAAATGGCCTGCCCAGGGAGGTGGTGGAGTCACCATCTTGGTGGTGTTTAAGGAAAGAGTGGAAGTGGTACTCAGTGCCATAGTCTGGTTGACGTGGTGGTGTTGGGTCACAGGTTGGACTCGACAATATCAGAGGTCTTTTCCAACCTCACTGATTCTGTGGTTCTGTGAAATATAATGGCCATACTGAAAACCTGGTGAGTGAATAATCTGTCCTGAGAAGGAAGAGGTAGGGATAGGGAACAAGAAAAGGAAACTAGACTAGCAGCTGTAATCAGTGCACTTCTAAGCAAGATATAATGTTTCACTGTGATTTCTACAAAGCCATATTCTGAACATTTTATAAGATTACAGTGCTACAAAATACAATGTGAAACCATAATATTTATATAAGAAACCGTATTTTCAATACAGAAAAATAAAGGCTGCACTGAAAAACCTACTTGACATTGTAACACTGTGTTTTAACATAGCATTATCTCAAAGACTGCACATTTCAAAGACAGGATGCACCTTTTCTAAGTATTTCTGCATGATGACTGTAGGGTTTTCCAAGCATGTTTCTGCTAACCAGGTTCCGCAGAGCCTCAGGCACTCTGTATACATCAATTTCAGGTGAGGATCATTCTCGACCTTTGAAAAAGCAAGTTGGGAAAAAAATGAAAGAGAAGGAGGCATCAAACAAAAATATCTTTTACATATGGGTAGACAATTTCTAAAGTTTTTAAACCCTGAATAGAATTCAATCACTGAGGCCTATTACACATAATGCTAATCTACAGAGTCATTTTCCATCCACATCTGCAGTAGTTAATAACCTTATATCACATTCACATTTTATGTAAGACTAAAGGAGAGCACATATTTTAAAATACCTGATAGTTTGAACAATGAAAAGCAGAATAAACCAATGACAAAATGTAAAAAAAAATTTTTTTAATTCACAATATGTTTTCAGAATTGTATTTTATAACATCCCTATTTAGTCTGAAGTACCATAGACAACCAGCATGAGGGAACAGCAGCTAACAGGCCACACGAAACTTCAAAGTTACACACTAGGCAGCACAGGATTTGAAAAATATAGTTAAAATATAGTTAAAACCTAAGGCATCAACTCCATAGGTAACAGTGAGGAACCACAATAACCATTTGAATTGTGGAATTTGATGTGTGATCATCAAATTCTTCAGACAGACTTCTACATGGAAACTTGATTAAAAGTGCTCTGAGAAGATGATGGAGCAGGTTTCCAAAGGACTTTTCTCTAGACTGGATGCTCAGCTTTAAGTAGGATAAGTTTGCAAAATACTTCTAATATAGGGTACATATTAAAGACCATGTGACCAAGACGGCAACACTGACTCTGAAATATGTATGTGAACATCACAGTCTGTCAAAACACAAATACTCCTTACGAGGACAAGGTAAATGTAAGGAAGGACTAAACTTTTGGAAGGCCTCATCAAGTGATTCACGGAGAAATCACAAAAATCGAAAGAGCAGCAACTCTTGATTCTGCCCTGATATGTATAGAGAACTTGGCCCAAAATAATCCAGCTTTTCTTTAGTGTGATACTCTTTAAGAACATACCTGGATTCAAAGTAAATGTCATTAATCCTCCAGAAATACTCAAAGAAAGCCTTCACAGCTAAACATAAAAGTGAGGACATGAAGGAATTTTTTTCATGGTGGTACATAAAATTAAGTTCTGTACAAGCATTTGTAGACCATATTTTAACAAACATCATCCTGAGAGATCTGGAAAGGCTGGATTGAGGGCCAAGTCCAACTGCGTGAGGTTCGACAAGGCAAGTGCCAGATCACAACAACCCCAGGCAGTGTCTGGAAAGCTGCCCAGCAGAAAAGGACCTGAGGGGGTTGGTCGACAGTGGCTGAACATGATCCAGCTGTGCCAAGAAGGCCAATGGCACCCTGGCCTGGATCAGTGATGATGTGGCCAGCAGGACCAGGGCAGTGACCGTCCCCCTGTACTCGGCACTGCTGAGGCCACACCTCCAATCCTGTGCTCAGTTCTGGGCCCCTCACTGCAGGAAAGGCATTGAGGGGCTGGAGCGTGTCCAGGGAAGGGCAGCGGAGCTGGGGAAGGGTCTGGAGCACAAGTCCTGTGAGGAGCAGCTGAGGGAGCTGGGGGTGTTT